>CANYCX010033069.1:0-11962 GCA_948193385.1 Breynia disticha f. nivosa
TTAAAAAGGATATTGTATGATGTTTTTTGGTTTGTTTGATTTTCAGTTGATATATGTTTGTACATGGTTGTTTATGTTTAGGTTATGGCTCCAAAGAAAGATTCTAGTGTTAAGAAATGGAATAACTCGTTGTGGTATTAAGGAAAGGATATTGTAGGATTGTTTTATTTACAATGTTGTGTATTTGTGTGTATTTATAGTTATATTTCCACGGTTGCATTGTATGAACATAAATGAACAATTTTTAAGTTGAATGCGACTATTTTTTATGAACTATATGTATTAGGTGTTTTATTGTGTTGTTTATATTGAACAATTATAAACATAAATGAACAAAATAATAGTTTTTTTGTATTTTTATGTGTTGTCAGCGGTTGTTTATAATGAACATAAATGAACAAGTATGTATTTGAACATTTAAGAACAATAGTCTATTTTTGTGTTTTTTGTTATTAGTATTCGGTTGTGTTTTATGAACATTAATGAATAACTTTGAACTTCAATGTCAGTGTTGCTTATGAACTGAATTTAATAATTTTTTAAATATTTTTTAGGATGAAGAGTTGTTGATATCGCCGAAGCACATTTTAAGTTCAGGGTATCGCTATACCATATGCCTGATATCTCGGAGTTCTCGAAGTTACATTTGTCCGATGAAGCTACTAAGAAGCTCAAGGAAACTATTTTTTTTATGGATAATGAATTTTATGTAAAAATGATCACATATGAAAAAAAATGAATTTATTCATTACAAAGTATGAACAACATATGTCAGGATGTATTTGGTCTTTTATTGTATTAACAACGAACAAATATAAACAATAATGAATTTTGTTCAGCATACTTTTTGTTTAACCAAGTTCATTTTATCACATTGTAGTGAATTAGTTGAACAAAGCAAAATAAATAATTAGTCGTCATTTTTTTTAATAGAATAATTAGAAATAACATGAATACTAATGTCAAATCTAAATTGAATAAAAAAATATAATCTTGTTTACCTTAATGATTCTTGCCAATCTGATTGTGTTTTCTGGAGAGTATTTTTTAGAGTTTTTGTTCTGTCAAGATCCACTCTCGTTCCGTATATATAAATCTCCAGATCTGTCCCGTCCTAAAGTTTTGGTACTAACGGTTCGGGATTTTGGGAATTCAGGGTGTAACACACATCATTCATATGTATTAAATTCTTTAGTGTTTTCAAATAATTGAGTTTGAAATAAAATTATTTTAACTCCTATAAATAGAATATCAATGTTAATTAAATAACAAAATAGAATTGATGAAATCTTTTTGCAATTTAATACATAATCATCAAATAAAAAAATTATGTACATAATATCAATGTTCAAAAATAAAAAAATAGAACATAACAATTTTTTTTCAATCTAACTCTTATGTCTGAACATACTCTTTTTCTGTTTTCCATCTATTGGACTTGTAAAACATCAACAATGAAAATATCAATTCTTAATTGAGGTATATTGAAAGATGAATAATATTTAATTTATTTCAAAATTACACTTACATGATTAAAAATTTAAATTTTACCTAGGTTGAATAACTTTTTAGATTTCAAGATCTTCTGTCACACTTAAAAAAAGTATATTGAAATTAAAATTTTTTACTAGAAAAAAAGTATTTGAAGAAAAATATAATTAATACAAATCAGATTAAATTTTATCTAATTTAAGTACATCAAGATTTTTATATGATTCATCAAGTATTATTGATTTGTTTTAACTCATTAACCAATTTTAACAATAAATAATCATCTCTCTTGTAGTTTGAGTCAAACTGTGAACCCCAAAATCGTTAATTTCATTTTTGAATAAATACCAATTTTCGTACCTTTTTTTTCTTTTTAAAATAGAAAGTATACGAGAGAGAGAAAACCATAAAAGTAAGATTTGCAAACCATCAGGTAAGAACAAAGTGACCATACACAAAATAAAATTCAATATGCGGAAGCTGTGGAAAATGGTTTACATGCAATGATCACAAGTCACTCCTAAACTAATATATGTATAGGCATACAAACAAATATAACCAAAACCCTAGGAGCTCGACCTTTAGTATCGCACCGCTTAGCCTCGCCGATCACGTATATAGAAATACTCAGTAAGTGACCCTAGTGTTGTTATATTGGTGCGCAAGGGAACCTTCGGCCAACACGAGTGTGCTCGTGGAACACAAATGCCGTATTCGAGCCTAAATTCCCTAATGGCTCACCGTAGTCATGCCACAAACAAGTTATTTATGTGTTTTATGTCTTAGGAATTCATCCTAGATCATTTTCTCACTTCAGATAATCATTAGTACGTTATTCGGGTTAAAACTAGGTTTTTGGACCACATTAACGTATGTTTATCAAGCCATTAATGTACGTTATTCATCAGCAACTTTCTAGCAATTTTCAGACAAGAATAACGTATGTTTACTCTAAATTAACGTAGGTTTAGCTTGGTTAACGTACGTTATTATGTACAATAACATACGTTAATTCAAGTCAGAGGCATTCTGCCCAACTTCCAAGTTATATATCATACATGCACATATTCCACAACACTTAACATATCAAAGAACCTCCAAAACTCTTATGCAACTCTCATATACCCTCAAATCACCACAATTGTCCATTAAACTCTTATGCAACATCAAATCCACATTCAAGTACGACAACACAATGTCTCAAATCAACATTCCACATTCAATCATACAACACATATGATCGTTCACACTTTAAGGATTCCAACCCTATTAACCTCTTAATCAACCCTTTAATACATCTTCTAACCTCACACAACCAAGACCATTTAATTCATCATTTGCATTATCAAATTCCCATCCATAACACAATCTCATATAGAACACACAGCTTGTTCGACTTAACATGGTATACATAACCAAATCACCTAAGATTATCACACTCAAGCCACAATTCCATATTCAACTACAATAGCACATACACATTTCTTTTCAAGAATATAAACAACATTGTTCAATCAATTCACCAACATATCACAACTCCACATAAACCATACAACAATCATACACATTTCATAACACAAATACATTCCACGAAACTCATGCAAGAGTATAAATCATCCAATCACAAGTCCTCAGATCACAAATCACAACAATACATAACCATACTTCACAACATTACATGCAAGCATAGATTAGCTAGATTATGCTAGCATCCATATCAACACTGTAACATTCTAGGAATTTTTTGTCATTAAATGACGATATATAAATGTTTAAACATCAATATATAAAGGGTTGATCAAAGGTCGATATAAAGTTGACTTGAAATTAACGAAGAAAATCAGAGAAATGCTGGAAATGGCCGAGTACGCGCAGTGGACAAGAAAGTAAACGGTGTCGTGCCGACCACGCGTACTACACTTCCACCACGCGTAGTGTGCTGCTTGCTTGAAAAATTTATAAATCGAACAACCGAGAATCGCACAAAAAACTTTATTTACTTATCTTTCTTCCCAGAACAAAATAGAAGCAGGGGAGCTGAGAAAACTTGAGGGTTTGAGCAAGGAAATTGAATTGGAGCTTGGTTTCTTGTATAAGTTGATAAGGTAAGATGGTAGGAAGATATATATATATATAGTTGATTTAAGGTTTATGGTTGGTTTTTGCTAGATTAAATGGATATGAACTGATGTTATAACTACTGGAAATGATGAATTAAAGTGTGATAAACTTGGATTGAATGTATATATGTGTTAAAATGATTGGAGGAAGAAAGGGTTTAGGAAATGAAGAAGAAATTAAAGAAGATGTAAAGTTGACTTAAGGTTTACAAAAGGGTTATTGGAATTCATGACTTAGGATTTGGAAATATGTTTTAATGATTCTAAAACTAGAATCAATGTGTGAATGGTTACTTAATATGTTGTATATGGTTATTTTCGTACAGGGAGATTTGTACGACTGTGGAAGAACTTTGATTCGGAGTTTAGTTTATTATTTTTGCTTGACTTTGAGGTAAGTGTTCTTATGCTTATTAAACTGATTCGTAAACTATATTAATTAGGCTTCTTTATAAGTAATGATAGTTGGCCTATAATGAATTGCTGAGATTGTTAGAGTTAGACGAATTAGACTGAAAGTGAATTGAATGAATGGATTGATGATAAGTCGAATTGGATGACTTATGATATTGAAAATGACATGTTGTTAAATGTTGACATATAGTTGACATGATACCTATGTGGTATGCTTCGATTGAGATAATGTGATATTGTACCTGTGTGGTATATGATTATTATGCGATATTGATATGTTTTCTTTGTTCTTACTGTGTGTTATGAACGATATTAAAGAAAGCATGATAATATGACCTGTGTGGATATGATCTGCTCTGTGTGATCTGTACTATGTACGAATATGAATGATTTTCATATTGATTCCATTCATACATTTGCATATCATATACTGTGTGACATGAGCCTGTGTGGCAAGCCTGTGTGGTGACTTTTTTGATATTCCTGTGTGGACTTTCCTATGTGGATAAAGGACTTGCTGTGTGTTGTCCTGGACTGAGCTGTGTGTGGTCTGAAACCTCTCCTGTGTGGTACAGAGGTATTATCTTTGTGGACTGAGCTGTGTACGATCCGATACCCGGGTCATCCTGTGTGGATTTGCATTAGCATTTCATATCATACATTTACATTCATATATGTATAATGGTATGATTCTGATCTTGTGTGGACAATTGAACCTGTGTGGTTCATATATATTATTCTGTGTGGATGATAACCTGTGTGGTTATATTTGCTATCCTGTGTGGATGTTAAACTGTGTGATCTGACTTACTATATCCTATATGGATTATTGATCTCTGTGTGAGATAGAACCTATGTGGTTCAAGAATGTTGTGTGTTATCTGCCTGTTGTTCTGTATGAACTGCTTATTATCATTACCTGTGTGGTTAGATATTTTGTATGAATTGATCTATATGATCTAAAGGCTGTTATGTTTTTATGTTGCCTATGTGGCTATTATGTTTGATTGTGAAATGGAAAGCTGTGTGCTCCTTATTGATCGTAGTTGTTGTGTGCTATACTATGAGATGTGTTGTGTGCTAAAAGAATGTAACTCTATGTGAAACGAATAAGGAATAGCCTATGAAACAATGAAACTAAGGTATAGATTGTTGTGTGCTAATTACCTTAAAACAGAATTTGAATAGGCATTTTCGAGAATAGTACATCCTTGTACTGACCAGAACGTCATCGTGTTGGATATTAAAGTTGAATATGAATGAATTTGGATTTCAATATAGTATTTGACTATTGGGGATGAAAGGATGAACGCGACCTCATGTTCATCAGTACTCTTGTGCTAACTGGACCCCTACACTTCATTTAAACTTAAATTGGGTTTACACTTATTGAGTATATCTTTGTACTCATCCCTTTTATTTGTTTACATGTTGTGCAGGTATAGCAGGATTACCACGAGGAGGATTCGAGCATGTACTTCGCAAACATGGATAGTTTTGAAAGGATGTTTTAAAAGAAGTGTATTTATTTTTACATTTCACATTGTATTGTTTAATAACTATTTTCTATATCCATGTTTATATTTCAACTGATTGGCAAGATTAGATAAATAATTTTATATTTTGAGATTTGAAATTAAAATCGGAAATGGTTTTGAATATTCGAAAAATAATGATTTTAAATTTTGAGTCTCACAAACACCATCTCAAAATCAATTTTCATCATTCTATCATAGAACATACAAGATCACATGTTCATCAAGTCCAAACTCATATCATCACAAATCAAATGGATGTTCACATGAATGCAAATGCACATATGAATCACACAAATGCATACCCCAGTGTCTTTATTTATTTTAACGTGCAAGTGAGAGAGATTCTCTCATAAGTTTGCAATTCCCCTTAATTTTGAGCTCTCGCTCGTTTTGGCAATAGCCCTTAATTTTTAGCTCTTGCTCGTTTTGGCAATAGCCCTAAATTTTGAGCTCTGCTCGATTGGCAATACCCTTTTAATTACACAAAAGAACATCTCGCCTTCCTTTTATCATATCAAGCATGAACATACAACGTGCTCATGCAATGCCAAACAATGACATGAATGAATGCAACATATGCATTTTCCAATCTCATCATAAACTTTAACAATAAAACATGCACATGAATGTTCCACAAATCATCCATATTGCAAAATAAGCCAACATGCTCATACGGCCAACTCGTGGCCTAAACCAAACATCCATCATGTGTGACTCACATGAATTCATCATAAAATCAATAAGTAACATTCACACATGCGCATGATAAACGAACATATTTCATCATGTCATCCATAAAATGCCAATTCTTGGTAAGAAAGCCACAACATACCATAACATAAACCAAGCTTTCATAGCTCATATCAACATAGTATTCACAATACATAGTCACACATACCATACACAATTCATCACAAACTTCATAATTTTGATCATCCAACATGTTCACAAGAATACATACTCATAGGCACCACGTGAATTCACTCATTCCAACATCAACACATATCATACATCTCTTACGGAAGCCATATTTTCCACACAATTCATTAATTTTACATTCAAAGACATGCAAGGTACAAATCACATATTTCTTTCTAAACAATCCACACTCATTCCCAAGAACCATATAAAGCATAAGCATTTTAACCTTTTCATTTAACTTATTTCCACTTCCAATTCATCAAAGCAAACATTTATAAAATAAACTTAACCATCCAAAAGTAAGTGTCAAAGAACACTTACCTCGCGTTCCTGCGGACTTGATTCAGCACAACTCCCCGATTTGGGTTCCAATTTTTTCCTCCTACATAAATTATAACACATTTCATGTTATAGACATTATTCTACACTTAATTTCTCATTTATCTAACCATTTCCTCAAAATCCCAAAATTCTCCCATATCCCTAAAATTCTCAATTTAGCACAAATCTTCCAATTTTATGTTAAATGCTTGTACATTTAGTAACTATACTGAAAACCCAACAAAACCCTACCATTTCCATCTCATTTCACATGAATTTTAGCCTGACATTAGAGGATTTACCTTTTTCCCCTTTTGCTTAAAAACCCTACTAAGAGGAATTCAGATGAAAGGATCGTGTTGTTGTTAATCTGTTGAATCCACGAGGTTTGTAGGAAGATATGGTGTTTAGGAAGGCTTAGGAATGGTGTTTCATGGTTGGGAGAAAGTTGGAGAGCGTTTAAAGTTCGAGAGGGTTTGGAGTGTTTTTGCCCCGAAATGAAGTGTGTTCTGCCCATTTAATGAAATGTTCGGACTCCGATAACATGTGTTTATTTTGCAATTAACGTACGTTAGCAAGAATGAATTTCTGGAAAATCTGGCAAGAATAACGTACGTTATTCTTGCCATTAACATACGTTATTCTTGGGAAATGAAGAATAGCATATGTTAATGTCATCTAAACATACGTTATTTTTCATTTCTCAGCACTACTTTGCGGTTTCGACTCTCTTTCGATTTTCGGCATATATACCCTTATGTATACATATTTACGACTTATTTAAACATCATTCCAACTTAATTAAACATCTTTCTAACAATCAAATGGACATTTTTCTGGGGTGTTACACAAACAATTTTTAAAGTTATATAAAATCTTTTCTCCTAATGCTAAATTCAAATTTAGAAGTCACAATTGAAGCTTGAATTATCAAAACATCCTTGACAATTTTAGCCAAGACAGAAAATCTCACTGAATTCATCTTCTACCAATTAAGAATGTCAAATTTAATCTTAAAAATTTCTCTGGATACTTTTCTAAATATCTTTTCAATTCATTTGAGACAGTCACTTGCTCTGATTTTTATTTGTTTAGAAAGTAGTCATCTTTCTAATTACTTGTATGAAATTTTTCAGTTAAATAAGTAAAATAAAATAATTAATTAAATAATAATGTGCTATAGTATTGAAATATGATCAGAGCTCAAATTATAATTATATGTGTATAAAATAAATTTATAGATATCTCATTTAAAAAAAATTGTACTCCAAATATTAATAACCACCAACTGATCACTTTTCTTTAAAGAAAAATCTATATGTTCATCTTAATACTTGTTATAAGTAATTATTCTAAATAATAATAAATTAAAAAAATACATATATTTTTCATTTGGTTCAAATTTTATTGAATAATTTTTCTTTTATAAATAAAATTAATTGCATTCGCATATTGTTATAAATTTAAAATTTAATTAAAAATATTGTATAATTATTTCATGTATTTTAAAAAATACTAAATACATATGTAAATTATTTTTCGGTTCTTCGGTTCGAAATGGTTCAGTACGGTTCGCTACGGTTATTCTCCAAGATGCGCGCTCAGCCATGGTTTTTACGTGACACTTAGTTCAAATGACATTTAGAACATTTTATCCCTTCATTTTAGCATGTTTTTAAGGCATGTATTATTAATTTGTTATGTTGTTCAACTGTTTGTATTTAAATTTTGAATTTCAGTTACTTTGTTGATGTAAAATGGGCATTTTTCAAATTGAAAAGTGGTATACATTCTAAAGACATTTATAAATACAAGAAAATATTTGTGGACAAATTATGCAATCTTAAGTATTACACTGTGCATATTCCTAATTTTCCGATTCTGCAAACGTGTGCTGCATAGTTATTGGATCTGAACCAATTTCACCTGAGTCCAGTCCAATAAATAATAAAAAATCTAAACATGCAATGTTGTCACTTCTGTATTTTTCGGTACACATAAACTGCACTTATGTGTCATTGTGTCAGTAATTACATAACAACACACCTCACTCTCACTTCTTGATCTAATCCGTACTTCAATCACAACCATCTTCTTGTCTGAAATATTCATTGAACACACTTGTGTTGTCTAAAAATACATTCCAAGAGTTAAAAAAAGAGTTATGGGGAGGGTTTTTGTGGTGGAGTTGGAGGGTAGGTCTTATAGATGCAGGTTTTGCAGGACACATTTGGCCCTCCCTGTTGATTTGGTTTCTAGGGTATACCCTTTTCTCCCTTTCACTTTTCATTACCATTTATTATTGTTTTTTCTGCATTAGATTGTTGTTTATAACTTTATATGGCAACCTTTTTGCTTAGCAACTAGAAGAATGATGTACTACAATATTTTTTAGTATCTTTCAAGTGTAGATAAAGGGTTTATGAATTATGCATTGGTGTTATATTGTGTGTTGACGTTGTAAGTTTTGGTGTAAGTTATTTGATTTCGCTTGGTGGAAGATTTGAATTTTGAAATCTTTCGACTTAGTTTTTCTGTTTAATGTGGCCAGGCTTTTCATTGCCGCAGAGGGAAAGCGTATCTATTCAATAATGCGTGAGTTCAGTATCGTTCGTTTATTTATTTGGTTATTAGCTTAGATTCTTATTTACATTTGTAGTATTATTTGAATTGGTGAAGTTCTTTAAAATTCTCTAATTTGTTATGTTGAATTCTGTGTTCTTTGAGTGGCCAAAAGATGAACTTGAGGATTTGCAGTCTGTGTAATTGAGTGTCGGAAAATATTAGTGAAGCCGACGCGGAAGAGTATCTGTTCGAATAATAATTCTGGTTCAATTTGATCCAACTGGAGAACTTGTGCTAGAAACTGGTTGTCTATTTTGCCTATGCTCCCCCAAAATGTCAAGTATTAAGAGATTTGCTAGAATTCTTCTCTTTTCTTATAGTTGTTGCCCATGATAAAAAAAATGAATTTTTATTCTAATAACATTATTTTTCTACCCATGATAAAAAAAATGTTCATAGATTACCATGTAGTTTGTTATTTCAGGGTGAATATCACAATCGGAGCCTTGGAGGAGAGGATGATGCTTTCAGGAATGCATACAGTCGCTGACGTATTTTGCTGCTGCTGCGGACAAATTGTTGGCTGGAAATATGTACTCTTCTGCTTCTGGTCAACCTATCCATACACACACACAAAAACACAAAAGTAGTTTCATGAAGTGAAAGAAGTGAAATACGATACGAGGCTTAGGCTGTTAAGTTACGTAGGCATCGTCATTAATTTTTTGATTCCTAACGATCTTGTGCTTCGTTATTATGTTCTTGATTCCGCGCAGGAAGCAGCGCACGAGAAGACCCAGAAATATAAAGAAGGGAAGTTTGTTCTTGAAAGGTATGTATATATACATATATATAGGCATGTTGAGATCCATAGATCTTACCTTCCAGTTGATGCTGATTTCTTGATTGCATATCCTATAAAACAGAGGGAGAATCGTGGACGACTTTTCTGCAGAAGTCTTAATTGATACGCACGCTGATATGAGCGACGGAGAAGAAGCATAATATTTACTTCAACCGTGTAACTACTAGTGCCATATAGTATGTATGTATGTACGTTAGTAGGCCCTTCGTAAAAAATTGTGAACATCACTTCTTGAGGGGCTTCTCAACAAATCTTTTCCTCACCTTCATAATACTACTCGTATCTAAACTAAAAATTGTGCCCGCATTATGTTTTGAACATCAAAATCTGAAGTTGTTGATCAGTAAACCAAGCTCGAATGTGCAACAATTTAGATCACAGCTTAAGCAATAACTCTCATACGCGTAAAATAAAATGGAGTATAAGAGGGGAAAGAAGAACAGGGACTGTTGTATTAGAGAGAAGAGATTGGTAAGTAACCTCTTTGCAATACACTAGACACAACACACAGTATACAAGAACAGCACATGCCTTGTTTTTTTCATGGTTCACTCACTCGTCAAACGATTTCACCCGCTAGCTTTTATTTTGTTTACATAGAAAATGAAAATAGTTCTGTTGATGCCAATGATCATATTTGTTTTAATTCATTTAAATGAAACGACTCGTCGTCTGCCTCGTAACACTGCCATCCTCTATAAATCCTCCTCGTCCTCGGGGAAAATGTTGCTGCAATTCACTGAGCTCTTTCTAAGCTGTATCAGTTGGAGAATGATCAGCCCAAACAAGAACCACCTGTGTCACATCAACATTATCTTTCTTAATCATATGTCTGTCCAGAATTAGAGCTGTAAATCAGCCGAGCTGAGTCGAGTTGTAGAGTAATCGATCTTAGTACGTTCAAAATTTTACGAGTTCGAGCTCGAGCCAAATTTTTTATCGAGCTCAAAATTTTGTTCACGGACAGGCTTGTTTAAATTTCGCGAACAAACGAACATGTTCACGAGCTTTTCGAATTTTGCTAAACAAAAATTAAAATACAATTTTATTCAATGTAAAATTAAAATTAACACATTTATTAAATATTATTAAGACTTTTTTATTTTTTATATAATAATTAATATAGTAAAATTTATTATAATTTATTGTATATTTTATCAAAATATACTTTTATTATGAAAATAATTCACTTTTAAATAAATCATATACATATTGGAAATACAAAGAAAATATGAATGCTACATATTAATATAAAAAAAATCAAATATGTCATTGAGCTTATTCACGAACATTAATCGAGCATATTCGCGAGCTTTCGAGCCGAGTACTAACTTGTTCAGACCCAGTTCGTTTAACTATCCGAGCCTAATATTTTGTTCACGAACAAGCTTGATTGTAAACGAGCCGAGCTCAAACGAGCTTTTATTGATTTTGAACTTTAGTAGCTCACGAGTAGTCCGACTCATTTACACTCTTATCAGACAGAATAGCTTGAGGATATGCCTTGTCCTGAGATTGTATTAGCAAGAAAGAACAGACGTCTACCTTGGCAAAGATTCAGTGACGGATCCAGAATTTCAGCTAAGGGGAGCGGAATTAAAATAAAAAAGATTCTCATTCATATAAAAAAACTAAACTAGTGCAAAGTATATTGTTTAATTTAATTTAACATTGTAAATACATTCATACATCATATAATCATGTTCATTAACCAACAACGCTTTTAC
>CANYCX010033080.1:0-10933 GCA_948193385.1 Breynia disticha f. nivosa
ATACTTAAATCACAATAAGTCCAGCAACAATTCAATTCCATACATAGAAATTTAACAAGGATTTCAATTAACCATCAACCATTTGTCAACTTAACCTAAACCTTAGGTTTATACCTCTTTTCCATCACTTTTTCACATAAATTCATCCTAATCAATTACCAAACTCATTTCCAATCTTCCAACATCAATATCAACATTATTCATCAATTTTCAGCAACTATATTAACCATTTATTTCAGCAAAAACCAATCCTAAACTTAAAATCAATCATATGTAAACCTTACATAACTTACCTTAGCTTGATTTCTTGAAAGAAATCAAAGGAAACCATCCAAAATCACTTCATTTAATCCCTTTCCTATCTCCTCAGCCATGCCCTAAAGTTTGCTCTATAGGTTTTAGTTTAGGAAGTATAAAATGAACCTTCACCGTAAATGATCGAAACTTATATTATTTTTTTCAAACCGACAGCACAGTACGTGGGGTCACCAAGTATGCGTGGTTGACCGTTTAGTACGCGGGGTCGGTTCTACAACACGTTTAATAGAACGCGTGGTCGTGCCCAGACCGCTTTCTTGTGTGCCACTGCGCGTACTTTTATTTTTTTAGAATTTTTTGATTTTTCTTTATTTATTTCGTGTCAAATTTACGTCAACCTTTCGTATACCTTTTTACACTAAAGTTTACACATTTATTTGACTTCATTTTAATATATAAAATTTTTTCCAGGATGTTACACGTGTACTTAGCTAGCGTATGTGTACCACCACTGGCGTGCTACACGGACAAGGCTTAAAGTACACGGATATGACCGTTTAACTCACCGAGTCCGTGTACCACCACTGGCGTGCTACACGGACAAGGCTTAAATTACACGGATAAAACTGTGTAATCATGACAAAACTGTGTAGGTGGTCAGATTGGGCCAAAACTCATTGTTTTCGTCATTTGTATCCTAAATCAACTCAAAGCTAATTGGCTATAAATGTTGAAAAGAATGAAAATGTAATATGTGATGATATGGATTATGTAAATGATGTTGAATTTGTTTGATATTGATTGAAGTTGACCATTTATGGTTATGTCACTTACTGAGTTTTATAACTCATGCATTTATTGCCTGCAACGCTCAGTAGGAATTTAAGCAGCTTACATTTTGGTCAAGACAGTGCGCATTGCTCAGGATATTTAGAGATCATAAGGAGACGAACTGAGATGTGCAGTGCACTGTTTGGATTAGGGATTTTGAGACTTTGTACATGACTTTATTTGAATGCATTTGGCATGAAATGTATTTTGGTAGGTTATCATAGAAATAGGGAATTTCTGTTTCTTATTTCTTTTATAACCCAGGCCAGTTGTGAATTTATTTTGGATACAATACATGCCTTGTAAACGTTATATAAATGTTATAAAAGTTGAGTTTTGTTTTTTTATATGTCCTTCAATTTTTATCTCAATATTGTTTACCTGATATTATTAAAAATCAATACTTGATTTCCGGGTTCAAGTATCACTTGCAGGAGGGAAGTTATACGTAAGTGATGTTTGAATTTAGGGGTCACATTCAAGTTAAGCTTGATGAACATGGGGAATATGTGAAGAACACGTTTATATTAGTAGCTCAAGGGCTCTACCAAGAAGGAGTTGACTATGAAGAAACATTTCCTCCAATAGCTAGATTAGAAGCCATAAGACTACTTTATGCTTATGTTTATCATAAGAGAATCAAGCTTTGTTAAATGGATTTAAAAAGAGTATTTTTGAATCGATATATTGAAGAGGAAGTATAGTCAAGCAACCACCCTGGTTTGAGGACTTAGATCATTTGGATTATGTTTATAAGCTCAACAAAGCACTATATGGGTTAAAACAAGCGACAAGGGCATGGTACGAGAGGTTAAGTAATTTTCTTATTTAAAATAATTATCTTAAAGGAAAAGTAGATATTAATTTATTCATAATAAGAGTAGGAAAATATATGTTAGTGTGCCAAATTTATATTGATGATATTGTTTTTCGTGCTACTAATCAATCTTTGAGCAATAATTTTAGTGAACTTATGCAAGGGGAGTTCTAGATGAGTATGAAAAGGGGTTGTAATTATTCCTTGGATTACAAATCAAGTAAATAGAAAGAGGAATCTTCATCCATCAAAGAAAATATATTAAAGAGCTTCTTAAGAAATTCAATATATAAGTAAATTTGTTAAGACTCCCATGACCTCTAATCTCAAATTAGAAAAGCATGACGATGAAGAAGATGTAGACCAAAAATTATATATAGGTATGATTGGCTCATTGTTATACTTGACTGCTTCTAGGCCTGATACTATGTTTGCTACATGTTTGTGTGCTACATTTCAATCATGTGCTAAGACATCTCACTTGGTTGCGTTGAAAATAATTTTTAGATATCTTGTTAAAACTACTAATCAGGGTCTTTGGTATCCACATTGTGATAATTTCCATTTATACGCTTATAGTGATACAAATCATGGTGAATGTAGAATAAATAGAAAAAGTACTAGTGGCACCTATCATATCTTGGGTGCATCTTTGATTTCATAAAGTAGCAAGAAACAAATTATTGTTGCAATCTCTACGGCTGAATCGAAATATGTGGTCGCAGGAAGTTCATGCAAACAAATACTTTGGATAAAACATCAACTTTTGGATTATTGCATTCATGTTAAAAATGTTCCAATTTATTGTTCTAACACTAGTGTTATAAGTCTTAATAAAAATCTTATTTTGCATAGCATAACTAAACATATAGAGATAAGACACCACTTCTTGTGTGACTATTATCTTAAATGTCATATTTGTTTAAAGTTTGTTCCCAAAAAATGACCAATTGGCTTATATACTTGCTAAACTTTAATATAAGACACCTTTAATGACATAAAGATGATAATTGGCATGTGTGATTTGATGTCTCTATGATATGTTTATTGATTTTGTATACTTATGCTTTATGATGTTTCTATGTGTACACATCTACACTACGACAATAAAGTGGTTATTTTGGTGCAAGTCTCACTTGAGCAATGAAGTTAATTTAATCTTTAGAAAAGTTAATTGTGCAAAAATCTCCACAGGAGCACTTACCGGTCGACTAACATTTTTTCTAGTCGAGTAAAAATAGATGCAATGAGCATGGAACCATCTTAGAAAAAATACTAGTCAAGTAAAGTAGACATTAGTCGAGTGAACAAAATTTCTAGGTCAATAATCGACTAATACACTTACTAGTCAACTACTAAATCCTCAGGCAACCAGTCGACTAATAAGTTTGCCAATCAATTAACCAAGACCACTCACAATGTACAACCTATAGAACTAAAAAATGGCCAAAACCAGTAACATATCTGCCAATCAACTAAAACTGTCCCAGGCCCAACTAGACATTCAACCATCAGTCTACTACTCCAAGCTCTAATCGACTTAAATTGCTACAGACCCTCACCAAACCCTCGACCTCCAGTCAACTAGACCTCACACTAGTTGACTAACACAAGGGCAGAGTCCATAAAATGCTCAACTACCTATTTCACACTCACTTCCCTCTTTATAAAACACCCCCTCCACTCGACCAATCCCTCCCAAATCGACCAAAAACCTTCCACTTCTTGCAAAATCAACCACAAACAACTAAAAACCATACTACTCTTGTCTCAATTCCATTCTCCAAACTTCTAAAACACTAAAAATCTTTACAAAATCACTACATCCCTTTTAAAACCCTAACTCTTCTAATATCTCAAAATGGAAAAAAAAACCAAAGCCAAAGCTCAAAGGGAAGTTGAAAGGCCCTCTTCTAAGGTACAACTCTCTAAGAAATCTCAATAAGAACCTATTAAAGAGAGGGGTTCTTCACCTCATAGAGATGCCATTAGGGAATAAGAACATGTTCTACCATGTTTTTCACAAAATAGAGAGGAAATCTATAACAATTTACTCAAAAACAAAATCCTAATCCCTTCTATAAAATTCCATTGGTCGAATATCATGAAAACATCCAATGGTGAACTATTTGAGGACTTTAAAGAAAAAGGGATTTTTAATAAGGTTGGATATGATGATGATATATATGATGACCTTGTTAGAGTGTGTTGTGCTAATATGCATGTAGTGATGAGAGGTGATCCCAATAGAGGAGTCGTAATTATGATAAGAGTGAAAGGGAAAGGTATTATTATCACCAAAGACAATCTTTGTACTTGGTTCAGCATGAAATAAGAAGGAGTGAGACCCACATGCTCCAATGCTGATAGGAGTTTGGAAAGGAGCAAGAATTGGGAAGATTCAAATGATTAATACAATGAGCCCGAACAAGAATGGACATTTAACCTTAAAAATACTTTTCCAAGCTTAAGAATTTTGAGGTAATAAAGAGTGATAAGGTTTTAGAGGCAATGAATTTTCCCATCAATTACTGATTGCTCCATTATGCAATCAATTAGAATATCTTTCCAAAGAAGGAGAGCAACAACCACACCACTAATTTGGACGTGGAAATTATTTGGCACTTGGAAGCGTGAAGGGAAATCAACTTCCCTCACTTAATACTAAGGATGATGCAAAGGAAGTGTCAATTTCTACATGCGAATGTGTATAAGAAAAAGGAATGCCATTTGGGGCTCATATCACCAAGATCCTAAAGCAACATAAGATTAATCTTGATGGTGATGCTCTCTCTTTTCCCACATAGTTAAAGAGTCACCTCTATAAACCTCAAAACAATGAAGCTTGTCAACACTATTGAATATGGATGGATGTATGAACTGCATGCTAAGACACTCAACTTGACCCCAGTAGATGAAGGAACTCAACTTCCAAATGCAAATCTAAGAACAAACTTAACTAGGAGAAGTAGTGTAGGAGGAGAAGGCATTACATCTCTTAAGAGGGAGCTTGGCACGGTCGAGATGAGATTGGGAGAGTGTGAGCGCAAATGAGCCCTTTGGAGAAGATTGTTGACAAGTTAGCATCATTTGATAATAAAATTTGGAACAAACTCATATATAGAATAGATGATGTTGTTCACTCGTAGTGAACGCTTTTGCACCTACACGACCAAGGTCCCATTTTTATCATCTTCTATGTTGTCTTTGTTGTCTGTTCTATTTTATGTTATTATGCTTGTTATGATGATTTGTAGGAATTTATGTCTACACCTATGTTTGTTGTATTTGGATTTTTATAATGACTTTGAGTATGCTAATATTATGATGGATTTTTATGACTTAGATATTGTATTTATGGTTGTTATGTATGATTATGCTTAGTGATATGTTTATCTTACCCATGTTTACTTTTCTTATGCGTGTTTGATTATGGAAAAAAAAGGGAGAGAGATGAATGAACATGAAATGAATGATAATTTGATAACGTGACTAAGTAAGGGGAGAAAATTTTGAATTTTTGAGATGAACATGAAATGAATGATAATTTGATAATGTCACTAATTAAAAGGGAAAAATTTTGAATTTTTTGCTGGCTACTAACATCTCTTGACAAGGTTTAAAAAAATCCTTGATCATTGTGTTTTATGTTTCGACTATATTTATCAAATTCATATAATTTTTGTCATTATCAAAAAAGGGGAGATTGTTGGACTAATGGTGGTGAACAATTAGAAATTCTATTTTAATATTTTAATAATGTGAAAATTGTATGAATTTAATAAACATAGATTTCAGGAAAAAATTGTAACATATATGCCAAGACTTTATGGACAAAGATAAGTATGATTTTACTTGATTGTGGATCACATTAGTCGACTAAAGAAAGAAGAAATGGAAACCAGTCGAGTGTAAGCACAACTCAACTAACATAACTGTGTAGGTCATAACAAAAAGTGCAACGGGTTAGTCGACTAGTTTTCAAACCAGCCAACTAGTACTGAGCCTAGCCATAAAAATAGGTCATAAAATCATCAGAATGACAAAGAAGATCAAGGATCACTTTTGGAAAAATTCAAATTTAAATTTGGAGCATAAGTAAGTCGACTAGTCTTAATTATAGCCAACTAACAATGGACTGTAGGTGACAATTGTAATGCCAAAATTTCATTTTCTAATTATTTTTAGTTAAGAAAATCTTTATAAATTTTTTGCATTTTTAAAACAATCGTCAACTATTATGTCAACATAGTATGATTTTACAAAACCCTGTAAGTTTTAATATTAAATTCTCTCATGGTGCATCGTTGACTTCACACATGGAAATCATCTCAACCTGCACACACAACACAGACACAAGGAAAACAAAATGAGTATTAAAACTAAGTGAGTGCAATTCCCCCATGCCACTATTCCAACCATATAGCCCATTGCAATCATTCATTCATGCACACACGATTTAAGTCATTTTTCCTATCTTTCTTTCTAGGTGTTCTAGAAATGATCACTCTTGTTATAAGTCTTTACTAGTACCTTTTATGTTCCAATTCAATTTAAAACTCATTCAAGCAATCATATAATGTAATACATATGCCCATCAAGTTTTAGAACAAATTATTTCTACAAACATGCATTTTTAGGGGTTCACAGTTTGGTGCACGGTCTGGGAAAATCGTACACCAGACCGTTCGGCATGTGCACAACCATTTCTAGGCATTAGGCTACAAATGATTTGGTACATGATTTGATACAGACCGTGCACCAGCCTGTTTATAGTTCCATTTTAGTTTTGGAACTTTTGTTCCATCCAGTAGCCTTGCACAGGTTGGCAAACGGTTTTTATAAATTGTTTCCCCACCCGTTTACCCTATTTCTTAGCTGCAAATCATTCATTTTCAGCCAAACAGCATGCAAAATCAATCACGCATTCATCCCTATCATTTCAAACATCATTTCAACCAAGTCCATACATTCAAAGATACATTTTCAATTTATCAACTAGAACCGCATTATTCGCATCATTAATCAACCTCAAAGTACCCAAACAAACCATACCATAATCATCTCAAAATCACACATCCAAGCAAATAAAACTCAAAGTCCTTATTTACATCGTGCAAGAATGTATGAATGTTCATGATGCATGCTCATGCAAGTTAATAAAATTCTTTTCTCATTTGACCCATACTTTTACGCCCCATTTCTAAACCTCATACGTTCATTTCTATTTTTTAATGTCATAATCCTATCCCACATACTTTTAATGGCTCTAATAACCTTTCCCTCATACTTTTATGGGCTCTAAATGCAAAGTGTAATGTGATGTTATGATAATGAATGCACACCAAAGAAAAACACAACACAATTATTTAGACATATCACAACATACACATATTTCACATCATAAATTCATGGTTACTTGTTATCATGGTCACTTTATTTGATTCGTTCATACTCAAACCAACACATATATTAAAAACTATAAACATGAATATTGCACGGCATGCTCATCAACAGTGATTCTTAAAATATGTTAAATGCATGCACAAAATAACTCTCGAGTGGACTTATCCACCTTTTATCAATTATGTATATATTTTGCTCTTATTGGCTTATCTCGCTTTTTATCAGAGCTTTCTCTTGTGTGGGATTATCCTTCTTTTTATCATTTATGCATACATTTTGCTCTTATGGGTTTATCCCTCTTTTTATCAGATTTTTCTCTCGTGTAGGATTATTCCCCTTTTTATCAAGGCTTTCTCTCATGTGGGCTTATTTCCCTTTTTATCATTTATGTATACATTTTTCTCTTGTGGGCTTATCTCCCTTGTTATCGGAGCTTTCTCTCTTTGGCTCATGCCATAATGATATGCAAATGCAATGCATTCCATCTATTTCGTATTTGAGAACTTCAATAAAATTCTAAAAAAAATCCTTTTCAACAATCATTCCACTATATTACAAGGTCATTTATGACAATTCATCATTCATTACATAAAATGTGTTTCCTTACACACATGCAACCCTATATATAAAACAAGTTTTGGCATCATGTCACATTCTTGAACACGACAAACTATCCAATTTATCAATTAATCAAACACTTTCAAATCATGCAAGCACACACTCCATCACAATGTCATTATCAACTACAGTGCAAGCATATACGTCTATACCATTTACACATTTCATAATCCTTAACAATCATGATCATTCATTCATTTACCAATTTAACTCCATGCATATTTTCCTCATAAGCCATCGTAAAAACCACACATCTTGCACACCTCAAACAAGCAATTAATATCAACATGTACATAAAGCCACTCATAAGCCTCCTATCTTTTAACACACCCAAATACAAGTCTTAAATAACAAACCCATACATAACACACAATTATTGTCCCATTTAGTATATACTTACACAAGTAAAATCACTGAGGCCATAAAATCATTCAATTACAAATATTCAAACATAAGCACCTAGCATAGGATATCAACCACCATTTGCAATCAAGCCTCACCCATGAATCATCCCAATTCAACACATCCAACACGTATCCCAACCACATTTCAACAGCAAGTTCATATATTTGTACTCATCTATAATAATCCACAAAACATAATTTTGCCATCAAGCCAAATCCACAACTAAACCATTAACATATTTTCAAAAGTCTCAATCATACAACCCATAAATCAAAATCCATATTCACATCATTTGGGACTAACCACAAACCAATGCCATGGACATACCAATCATATATCCATATACATGCATGCATACAACACAACCACATTAATTAGCATCATGTTTCATTTGCATATCTCACCAATAAACACAACACATAAACACACACAAAAATAACAAACGACAATCACCAAATATACTTAACCATAAAATGGCAACCAATAGTAAGTTAGTGATGAATACACACTCACCTCATAAGTTCAAGCTATGAGTGCCACTTTGGCAACTAGTCTAACTCCACGTCGTCCCTGACTCGTATGAACAACCTAAAGCTCGCATTCACATACAAATTTAAAATTCATTCTCTTAACTCGTTTTATTATTCTCTTTGTATCTCTACCAAATACCCTAACACTCATCTCTTTCTTAAACTCTAGCATTTCTCTTTATAAAATTCATAACATTAGACCTATTTTGTTTTCCTATACTTCCACTCATATGTTCACTTAAATTTTCAGTGTTCACCATCAATTTCATATTCTTTTCCTTTATTTTCCCTTACTCTAATGCTTTATCACTCTAAACATACCTTCTTTCTTACTCATCAAACCCTACCTCATAACCCACTTTATTTCAACACATCTCATTCACTCTCATGCTCTTCTCTCCACAAATTGTTTTCTCTTTTCCCCATTTCATCATAAAAATCCTAATTCTTCTCTACATTCAAGAAAACATAAACTCATTATCTCTCCATAGCTCTAATCTCATCAACCTACATAGGATTCAACAATAACACTCAAACTCTTACAAATCCTTATTTTCTTTTGATTAAAAATAAACTCTTTAAAAGTTAGAACTCTTACCTTGAGTGAATGTTTCTAAAGTGTTGATGCACTTCTTGATGTGGGGTTTGAGTGTTTTTAGCAAGAAATGGTGGAGAATGAGTTCTAGGTCTGACAAACGGATTTTGAGATTGTTAAAGAGTCTCACAAGTGTTAAGGATTGTGTTTTAGGGTTCCAATCGTCTATTTTATAGATTCTGGATTGTTTTAAACTAATTTTTTGACGTGAATGATTCGGGCAAACTATGCGCCAAACCGTGCACTTAAAACTTTCAAAACTGTCCAGAATGGGTGCAAACAGTTTGCAAAACAATTTACAAAATGGGTTACGAAATGGGCTATGAAACTGTTTGTGCAACATGTGCACCAGCTTGTGCAATGCAAAATTCTGACTACACATTTCAATACTTCCTAAGCTTCACACTGTTTGGCAAACGGTTTGGCCAAGTTGTGCGGTAAACCTTTTGGCCTAAAATTTTCCATTTTCTCCAAAAATTTTTGTACAAAATTTATCCAATTATATTTCACTATTATACTTATTATTAATTAATTTTTGTAACGCCCCAAAATTCACATTTTTATTTAAAATATTAAATAATATCTAGAAAATTACAGGGAAATTTTTCGCGATTATTTAATAAATAATTAGGAGGAAAAAGTGGAGAATTATGTTAGTAAGGAGATTTAGCAAAGTTCGAGGAAAATTAAGATTTGCAGGAATATTATGTCGGGTTAGAAATGTGGATCGTGTTTTATGGGAAAATGTAAAGGGAATAGTGGTTTAGGCCCAAACTCATCCACTAAACCCTAAAATTTCAGCTTTCCCTCCTCTCTATCCCACCAAAACGTTTTCCCTCTCTCCCTCTCTCTTCACTTTTACATTTCCGTATTCTCCCTCTCCTTCTTCACCAAAAACCCACATCCAACATCAAATCTCCCCAAATTTCTGCAGCTAAGAGTGTTTCAACTTGGATTTTAACTTGAATCAAGGTAAGATTTTCTCCTCTTTGCTCCATTCCCGTTTTCCCTTCAGCCCTAATTTCAAACACCCACATCTTTTACGATTTAACTCCGTTTTGGAAAAATAAGGGCTTCTTGGAAAGCCCTAACCCTCTACTATCCAATGACACATATGTTTGATGCCAAAATTATGGTTTAGGTAATTAAAAATGGCTAGAAAAGGGACGACCTGCTTGGTGACGAATCGAGACTTTGCGAAATTAGGTTTCTTCACGTGTTCGACACTTGGGTAAGTGTATTTGAGATTTGTTTAATGTATTTTAGGTGTTTAAAAGTTTGTGTAACACCCCAAAATTTCGTAAAAAAATACAGTAAAATACGTATAAATACGTAAAAATACGAAATAAAATACGAGGAAAATACTCAGAAATTTTTCGCAAAATATTTTAGTTAATAATTAGAGAAGTGTTATAAAATTTTTAAGAAATTAAAAATTTAAAATGTTGAAGTCGATCGTGAACGGAAAACGAC
>CANYCX010033109.1:0-23474 GCA_948193385.1 Breynia disticha f. nivosa
AATAGAACGATATTTTGGATTGTGCATAGGTGCAGCTCTTGGATTTTTGGAAGTTTTACGAAAAGGAAGACCAAGGTGCAGTGTATACTCTAGATTAGGGCTTTTATTGTACATGTCAATGTTGTATTTATACTTCATACAATATTGCTAGAGTTATGATTGAAAATGGATTCATTTGGAATCTAATTTCTTTTATAACCTAAATACTTTTGTAAAGGCATTATATTATATGTATGAAGTTTGTAAAACTTGAGTTTGGAAATGGATTTGGATTATATATTATTTTATTTTTATTTAAACTTTGATTTCTGGGTTTAAGTATTGTCTGTAGGAGGGAAGTTATACGCAGATAATATTTAAATTTGGGAGTCACACTTTTACTAGACCTTTAATAGACGTTTGCAAACGGGCCTCGTCGGCCAGGAGTGCTGGTTATCAAATAATGGATCCATATAACATTGCACACAAGGTGCCTCAATTTACACACAAAGTGCCCATGATTAGCAACTAAGATTCTAAACAATCTGCACAGAAAGTGCCCATGATTATCAACTAAAGTGATAACCAATCTGCACACTCTTACATTTTTAAATGTTTCGAGTATGCACACGTGCTCGGTATAGTATGTTTTATAAACTATCCGTTTAATCATTTATTTATGTTCACCAAGAACCAGATAACCACGCCTTCTTGTTAATTACTCACTAAGAGTACGTATTTTAACACTCACAACGACCCCTGGCACATAAGTTACTCTCTAGGAGACTTTATACTCAGAAATGCCAAATGTATGAACATCTCATCAAACCAGAACCCAAAATAGGCTCATATCATACATGGCAATCTAATGTTTACTATTATGATCAACAAAACTCAATCAATCATTCATTTATCAACTACAATTCGTCATAAATCAAAATCATACAAATTCTCACATATTATATCAATCCATCAACAACATCAAACAACAATCACAACATACAAACAAAACACAGAAGCCGCGCTCGTGTTACTTACCTCAAAACTCACTTAGTTTCCCAACTAGGAACCTCCTGTCTCGTCCTTTTTAGATCCTCCTATACACAATTAAAGGTTACATTAATCACATATACTCGTTATAATTTACTAAACAGTAAATATACGATGCTCTAACATGTATATGTTCATATATACTATATTGCACTATTCCTTTCTCTCTCTCATTTATTACTCTTATCTCCCCTTCACCTAACTTATTCATTTCATTGATACCAAGCCATTCCATTTCACTCTTAAACCTCCTTAGAATATATTTCAATCATTACAACCATCAACACCTAATCCACAACTTAATTCCTTCAATTTTTTTCACAAAATTCTTAAACCATTTTCCTTAATCTAAAATTAATTATACCACATTCATTACCTAATCAAATTGGCCATGCAATTAACCTTGCTAAAATCCCAAAGAAACTAACCATAACAACAAAACTTAAATCCGAACTTAAATTCACCATACCTCAAACTCGTTACTTTTTACCATCCTTTATAAAACACTATTTTCAACCACAAAACCTTAAACTAACCCTAAAATTTCATACCCATAGTTACTACACATCCATACCTTTTAATCAAACTCAATTTTACTCAATTTAGACCTAAAATGAATGAGAATTCACATCTTCAATTCCAACCATATAGAAAAACGAAATTCACCATTTCAAATCAAAGAAAACTCACCAATTCAAGCTTTTAATTCAATCCTACAACTCCTAATCACCAAAACTCGTCAAGATTAGGGCTTAGCTAGGGTTTTTGAAAATCCGTTCGGGTTTTGGAAATGGTTTAACGTGGCTTTGGATGGATGGGAGAGATATAGGAAGAGATATATATATAAGGTTCGGTAAAAGTCGATTTTACCCTCGGCTCTACAACCTTACTTTCTTTTCGATTTTCTCTCTCCCGGTTAACCTGACTTAACCCGATTTAATTTCATAACATATTATACACTCTCCCACCATTTACTATTAAAATATATTTTTCGAAAAATTTATTCACATTTTAATGAAATATTTCAAAAATAATGAAAAATAGAGGGCGTTACAGAATATGTAACATTCTGAATATTTTTCGTCCTAAAATGACGATAAATTAATTTTTAAACAACAATATATTAAGGTATATAAAAGGTTGATTAAAGGTTGACACGAAACGATCGAAGAAAATTGCAGAAATCTGTAATTAAATAGTACACGCAGTGGACAAGGAAGTACTCATAGTCATGCCGACCACGCGTACTACACTTCCACAACGTATGGCGTGCTGTTTTCAGGAAAAAAAATATAATTTTCGATTAATAAGTGGCAAAGGTTCACTTTTACATTCCAAACCAAAATCTTTGCAGAGGAAAACATCAAGGTACAGTTGAGAAGAAGGGGAAATTGAGAAACAAAGTGATTTTAAGCTTTGTTTCTTGCATAACTTGATAAGGTAAGATGATAGGAAGATTGATATATGGTTGATTTGAAGTTTAAGGTTGGGTTTTACTGGATAAAATGGATATTTTAGTTACTGGACATTGATGAATATTATTGATATTAATGTTCAGAAGATGGAATTTGATAGTAGATATATGTTAGGATGAGTTTATGTGGAAAATTGATGGAAAGAGGTATAAACCTAAGGTTTACTTTAGATTTAAAAATGGTTGATGTTGAATTGGATTTCTTATTGAATTCTTATATATTGAATGGAATTAAAGCTGAAATCAATGTATGAATGGTTATTTTTGTACAAGAGGATCTGTAAGACTATTGGGAGGAGTTTGATTTGGGGATTAGTTTGTTGATTTTGGCTTCATTTTGAGGTAAGTGTTCTTACGCTTACTAAACTGGTTCGTAATTGATTTGGAGTTACGTGGATTAAGCAAAGTAAAGATAGGTGCCTATAATGGAATGTTGAGTTGTTAGACGAATTATAGTGAATATGAGACATTTAGTTTATGATTGTATTGAAATGTTTTAATCAAAATGGATTGTTTACCTGTGTGGTATGATTGAATTGGATATTGATTGAATACCTGTGTGGTATGTTTTGATTGAGATGATATGTTATACCTTTATGGTATTTGCTTATTGTACGTGTTTGATATGTTATCTTTGATCTACCTGTGTGGTATTATGTGCTCTGTGTGAGCTGTACGTATGTGGATATGATTTTCTCTATGTGAGTTGTATTATGTATGATTACCAATAATTTTCATATTTATTTCATTCATACATTTACATATCATATATTGTGTGACACGAGCTTGTATGGCAAGCCTGTGTGACAATTATTATGATTCCTGTGTGGACTTACATGTGTGCATCAATAGACTGAGCTGTGTGGGGTCTGAAATCTCTCTTATGTGGTACAGAGATATTATTTGAGGATTGAGCTGTGTGAGGTCCAGATACATGGGTTATCTCGTGTAGAATTGCATTAACATTTACATTTCATTATATAGAATTGCATTTATGTCATATTTTGAGATCTGTGTGATCTATGTTGGCTGTGTGCCTATTTATATATGTAAACTCCTGTGTGGACGATGATTTATAATTGGTTAATATTGCTATGTGCAATATATCTGTTCTGTGTGAACTTATGCTACTAATAGTATCCTGTGTGGATTGTTGAGCTGTGTACTGTTTCATATCTGTGTGAAACTATTTGTCTGGCATTTGGGGATGCCTAGGGACAAGATAGATATGCACGTCCTCGTGCTAATTTATGCTTTTCTTGCACATCATTTAAGTTATAAAAGCTGAGAATACTTACTGAGTATTGTTTATACTCAACCTGTTATTCTTTTAAATGATTGTGCAGATCGTAGGTAGCTGCTGTCACTGGACCCAGAGTTGATTGGTGTTCTTCGAGCCTACGTTAGAGGTGGAGCTCCAGTTTTCATTTTTTATATTTTGGATTTGTACAGATGTTATACATATTTATAAATGATGTTCTTTTGAGTTTCAAATGTTTTCAAATTTTTAACTCTTTCCACTGTAAAATATTTTTATGTTATTGATGCTTTGGGCCTGAGTTTGTATAAACGGAAGATTTTATCCTCTCTCTCCTCTGTTTTTATATTTGATTTCATATCATATCTTTAAATTATAATGTTTATCAGGAAAATTGGAATTTAAAAATGAGGTTCACACAATAACCCGGGGGCATCCTATATAAATTAGCATTAGCATTGGCATTGTATATATTTGCATTCATATGATTACAATGTTATAGTATGGATATAGAACCTGTATGGTTCTTGATTGATGTGTGCTATCCTGTGTGGGGACTGATCTATATGATCTGGATTGTTGTGTGTTATCCTGTGTGGATATAAAACCTGTGTGGTCTGGATTGTTGTGTGCTTAATTAATGAATTCCTGTGTGGACTATTGATACATGTGTGATATAATACTTATGTGATTAATGTTGCCTGTATGGCTATCCTATTTGATTATTCAATAAAAAGCTGTGTGTTATGCTATGAGAAGTGTTGTGTGCAACTTCTATATGATTCGGTAGGGTTATGTATTTTAAGCTAGGTGCTTTTATATATATACATAACCTATGAAACTTACAATGTGTTGTGTGCTAAAAGAATGGAATCTTATGTGAAAAGAGTAAGGAGATAACCTACGTAAACAATGGAACAAAGGTATAGATGGTTGTGTGCTAAATTACCATAAAAGAAGGATTGATAGGCATTTTTGAGAATTAGTACACCTTCGTACAGATCAGCACGTCATTGTGTTGGATAACAAATCTGAATAGTAATGAACTTGTGTTTCAATAAGGCACGTCAGGCCATTAGGGAATTTAAGTATGAACACGACCTCGTGTTCATTAGCACACCTGTGCTAACTGAAATTTCCCGTACACTTTATTTAAACTAAAATTGGTTTTACACTTACTAAGTATTCTTAAATACTCATCCCCTTTGATTGTTTACTTGTGGTGTAGGTATAGTAGGATTACTACAAAGAGGACTCGGGCACGTAGATTACAAACATGGATTGTTTTAGAAAGGATGTTTTAAAGAAATGTATTTTATTTGTTACATTTCAAACGAATTGGTTGTATAGTTTAATAACTCCTTTCTATATCCATGTTTATTTTAACAATGATTGGAAATATTGGATAAAAGGTTTACATTTTGGGATTTGAAAATGAAGAATTTATTTTCGAGTCTCACCTCCTGACTTCATGATATCTTTCAATATCTATGTTGAGACAGTACCAATCTGATCCTATTCATGTGTTGAGGACTCCAGAGTTAAAGATATTAGAGGACTTATCTTACGATGTAGAGCCTATTGAGATTCTAGATAGACATATGTGACGGTTACAGTATTAGTGTACGCCCTAGCCCAATACATTGTTTATTAATTTTATTATTGAGTAATAAAATTATAAGGCATTACTATATCACTTCATGTATTGACTTGTTGTATGTGTTTAATAAAATATCTAAGAATGTTAATTATGTGTTTAAGGTATCAAGGTTGAGGACTTTGATAGTAGAACTTGGAAGTTTTGAGATTAACTTTCTACATATCCCTAGTCGCTTGTTTCTATGGGAATAGAAGGGAATTAAGACTAGCATGTACTTTGTAGGTGATCATGTTCTATGGGTCACAAATATTTGAGATATCTAGCAAAGTACATAGGTACAATGTAAAGCATTTTATTTGGAGAATGATCACTATTTGCAATATCAAATATTATCCTTAGTCCAAAAATCATTATGTCTCTTGTTATGATTTTTAGTGTACTTTGACATACGCCTAATGTGGCCGTAAAAAGTTGACAAGTATGGCTATGATTATGTAAGTTAAGAATCATAATTAAGAGTAGGAGTGAAGTGAAGGGATTGACCCTCTCATTGATAGAAGATATCATTGACCGCTTGATAGACAAGATTTGAAAGAGTGTTGCCGCACCTGAATTAAATGATTAAGTCATTTATTTGAACTTATAAATTTTTTCATAGAGATCAACAAAAGTCATTAAACACTGAATAAGGGTGTTAGCAACATGCCTTATGTTAATCAAAATATCGAAGGTCAAGGGATGTATGTGGATTGTAGTAGGATTGTTGACACCGCTCGTCAGCTATTTAATTTAGGGTGATCATAGTGTCTTACTAGAGACCGTCTATGGTTTATGAGTGATTAAACTCCTTGCCTTTATTACATAGTCCTACAAATTGCACATGGATGACGGATAAACTAAAAAGAGTATTTTTGGTTTTTCACCTTAGGTCAAAATCTGGCTATTGAGCTGGATTAGGTATTTGGGCCAATTTTAGTTATTGGGCCTAATATGGATGAGAAATAATATTTCTTACATGATTTTAAGACAAAGATTATTTATTAATTATGATGTCATAAGTGGAAAATATGTAAGAAATAAGTGAGAGGAAATTTAGCAAGCTTGTCTGAAATTAAGACAAGCTCAATGTGGGATAAATTAACAGAAGAATTCTTGTTAATTATCCACATGAGAGTTACATTTTTAAGGTTTTTTTGAAAAGAATTTTATTCTAATTAAACACTCAACAAAGTTCTAATGACATTAGGATTGTTAAAAAGTTTAATATGTTAAAACACTTCTTTATAAAACACTAAAACCCTAGTCTTTTTTTACAAGAGTTGCCATCCCTCATACACTCCCAAAAAACATGAGTTCCACCTAATTTTAGGAGAGAATTGTAGGGTTTTTCTTAAGAGAGATGTGAGGAAAAGGTTTTGGTCATAGGGTTGATCATTGTGGTGTTTTTCCTTCCACAAAATGTCATTCGATTCTTGGCAAACAAGGTGAATCATTCTTACTCTTTGCTAATGCACATTTCTGCTAATCTGTGTGTTAGTTTTGTAGAGGAATCACGCTTGGGATTCTTTCTTTGTATCGTAAAGGTCATCTCGAAGTATTTCAAGGTGGTTGTTATCTGTTCTTGACCAAAAGAACTCACCACCATTAAAGAAGAACCAATCGAGTAAGTTTTTCTTTTAAAGTTTAAATTTTTTTATCATCTAGTCATCAACTAGGAGTAAATCTATGTGTTTCCTAAATTTTGGTGAGAATCTTGGTTGTCTTTCTGATGTGTTTATGATTGTTTTCTGCTGCCACTAGTTTAGAACATGTCAGAAAACCCAACAGTGGTATCAGAGCAGTCACCTTAATCGATTAATGCATTAACTGATGAAATTGTTGGCTAGTTTGATGAAAACGTAGGCTGTATGATTAGGGCAGTTAATTAGGATTTAATTTTGACTTAGAAGAGTAGGTTTAATGTCAAAATAATCCCAAATTTGGCTGGTCATGCGTTTGTACATTATTTATTTCATAAAATACAAAACTAAGTACATAATGTGATGCTTAATTACTGTTCAAGTTTACTGTTCATAATTAAATTTTTTACCTAAAATTTGAAAAATCCTAAACTATGTGTTTTTAGAAAGAATTAATGAACTAGTTGGACTGGTTTAATTCTTAGGGATCTATAATGAACTAAAATGGATTTTGTGAAAATTTAGGGACTACATTAAACTTTGGTAGTGGAAATTTTGTGTGTGAAATTTCAGATTATGTATTTTTATTTTTGTGTACAAAAATTAAATACATTCATGTAGTTTTATACTTATTTTGATATTTGTATAAAATTGTAAAAGAGAAATTGAATCTTTGATATTTATGACACAAAAATAAATTGATGTTGTCTTGTGGGCTTGAGTACTTTATTCCATGAATGATTTTGGGCTTAGCCCAAGCCAATCAACGGGTTTACTCAAGGAGTCCAAAGGCACAATTTCTCTTAATGGCTTGGGCTTAAAAAAACTTAAAATGGATTTGCCATGTTAGGATTGCATTTCATGGACCTAGTTTTTGGATTGTAAAGGCCTTATGAGCCTATTTTATTATTGGAGTTTATAAAGGCCTGCTGAGCCTATTTTCTTAGACTAGTTTTAGTTTAGACTTAGTATAGAAAAGGAGGCCCAAAACAAAAAAGGGGGAGTCTAGACATGGAGGCCCATGAAGGAAGGATGGAGAACCCATTGGAGATGGACTTAAAGCCTAAAGACTGCACTATGTAATAGTATAGGCCTAGTTTTAGTTTTATTAGCCTATGATTGCACGTGTACTTTTCTGCTCTTAGTCTTGCATGTTATACGTTGATGAATGATTGCATGTTATAACGAATCTGCGTCTTCCATGCTAAGCCGTCGAATCAATCAAACTTAATCCCGAAAATAATAAGTCAAGAAAATTGCCTTCCTAAATTAAAAACCCATCAAGGCATCGAACATCGAAGCGTGGGTCATTCCAAAGTTGGATTTTCTTTGTGAGGCGGGGCTAAAATGGATTCTATCTATGCGGCCATGCGAGAGTGGGCGTAGGTTAGTGTCATGGTTAGCACGTTAATTGTAGGTTTGGACTTAACATGGTATGTGACAGGGCATCGACCCAAGGCAATTAATGTGAAGTGCCCCGATATGAAAGTGTTAGTCCCATTAGAAACCGAGAAGTATCTTGGCAAAAATGATCGGATGAATTTCTAAATAAGTAGCCTAGTCTTTGACGAAGCAAACAGTGGATCTCAGTTCCACGAAACACGTCACTAACAAGTGGATTATTTAAAGGGATATTAATCCATTGTTGAGTGGGAGATCTTTTATTTAAAAGACCTTATAACTGACCTTGATATTATTGTTCTTTGTAGAAAATGAAAATGAATCCGAACAACTCGAATATTTCCCTTCGCTTAATCCTTGAAAAGGATAAGATGAAGCATAGGAAAGGAAATATCAAAATGAACCCAAAACATAAGTTGGAGATGGTACCTCAACGTAAGACTAGGGAGGTTTTCCAATTCACTTCATGGAAAGGTAAAGTAGGAAAACCAAAAAAAAGTCCATAAGTCTAAGTTGGAGGTCTTACCTCAATAAAAGCCTAGGATGATTTTTTAGCCTGTTCCTTTGGACATTTGCTACCATTGCCAGATGGGTGGGCATTGGAAGAGAAACTATCCAATATTATTGGGAGGGAAGAAGGATGTTGTTAGAACATCTTATTTAGAGATCTATGTTATAGAAGTGAATCTCTCTATTTTAAGATCATGGGTATTGAATATCGGAAGTGGTTCTCACATTTGTTGTAATTTGAAAGGACGATAAAACAGGAGATTACTTTCAAAGGGAGAAGTTGATCTCCTAGTCAGAATTAGGGCAAGAGTAGCTGTCATAGAGGTTGGAGACTATACTTAATGTTTGCCTTCGGGGTTAGAAATAAAGTTAAAGGACTGTTACTATGTACCTGCAATGAGTAGGAACATTGTCTCAGTTTCAGCCCTTCGCTTAATCCTTGAAAAGGATAAGACAAAGCATAGGAAAGGAAATATCAAAATGAACCCAAAGCATAAGTTGGAGATGGTACCTCAACGTAAGACTAGGGAGGTTTTCCAATTCACTTCATAGAAAGGCAAAGTTGGAAAACCAAAAAAAAGTCCATAAGTCTAAGTTGGAGGTCTTACCTCAATAAAAGCCTAGGATGATTTTTTAGCCTGTTCCTTTGGACATTTGCTACCATTGCCAGATGGGTGGGCATTGGAAGAGAAACTATCCAGTATTATTGGGAGGGAAGAAGGATGTTGTTAGAACATCTTATTTAGAGATCTATATTATAGAAGTGAATCTCTATATTTTAAGATCATGGGTATTGAATATCGGAAGTGGTTCTCACATTTGTTGCAATTTGAAAGGACGATAAAACAGGAGATTACTTTTGAAGGGAGAAGTTGATCTCCTAGTCAGAATTAGGACAAGAGTAGCTATCATAGAGGTTGGAGACTATACTTACTGTTTGCCTTCGGGGTTAGAAATAAATTTAAAGGACTGTTACTATGTACCTGCAATGAGTAGGAACATTGTCTCAGTTTTAGCCTTAGACAATGACAATTTTACTTTTGTTATTGGAAATAACAATATGAGTATTCGTCATAGAAAAATTTATTATGGAAGTGGAGTCGTTAATAACAGTTTATATGTCCTAGACTTGTCAAGTCAGGAGGATGTTTATAACGTAGAAAATAAGAATGCTAAGTCTGTTGAACTTAATCTTTCTTACTTCTTGCATTGTCGTTTAGGACATGCAAGTGAGAAACACTTGTAAAGACTCTATAAAGATGGAGCTCTTGGGTCTTTTGATTGGAAATCATTAGACATTTGCAAATCATGCATTCATAGAAAAACGAAAAAGAATCCTTTTAACAAGAAAGGAGATGGTACTAGTGGACTATTGGACCTAATACATTCTGATGTAAGTGGACCATTAAATGCACAAGCCAGACGTGGTTATAGCTAATTCATCACATTCATTGATGATTATAGTCGGTATGGCTATATCTATCTTATGAAGCGTAAATCAGAAACCTTTGAGAGGTTCAAGGATTTTAAGAATGAAGTAGAAAACCAACTAGGTAGACATATCAAATCTATTCGATCTAATCGAGGTCGCAAATATATGAGCCCAAAGTTTGAGAAATATTTGTGAGATTGCAGTATAATACCACAACCCACACCTCCGGGGATGCCTCAGTGGAATGGTGTGTCCAAAAGGAGGAACCGAACCCTGTTGCACATGGTTAGGTAGATTATGAGTCAAACTGGTCTCCCAATATCATTTTGGGTTTATGCCCTAGAGAGTGCAGCTTTTCTACTGAACAGGCGTCCTACTAAAGCAGCCGATAAGACGCCATATCAGATATGGACTGGTCGAACACCAAACTTCTCTTTTTTAAGGATCTATGGATACAAAGCGCATGTCAAAAGGTTAACATCAGTCAAGCTTTCATCCAAGATAAACAAATGCTTATTTGTGGGTTATCTTAAAGAGACAAAGGGATACTATTTCTACAATCCTAACAAGAACAAAGTATTTGTTGCTCGAACCGCTATGTTTTTAGAAAAGAATTTGTTATTAAAGGAAATAGTGGGAGTGGTGTACAACTAGAAGTTGTTTAAGAGGATGTAGATACACAAGTTCCTATAGAGCATAGTGAGGAGATGGACTTAAATCCACAATAAGTTGTGGAAGAAGAGCTCATTACACAAGTACTTAGAAGATTAGGTATGATACGTCAGGAACCCGAAAGGTACAGGTTCATTGTAACTAACAAACAAGATATCACGATCGTTATCATAATGAACCTTCTTCTTACCAAGAGACCTTTTAAAATCCTAATTCAAAAAATTGCAACAGGCCATGAAGTTTGAGTTTCAATCAATGTACGATAATCAAGTTTGGGAGTTGATTTATCCATCGAAAGGTGCTAAGGTAATTAAATGCAATTGGATTTTAAAAGAGAAGGCGGGAGGTATCTTCAAAGGTAGGCTAGTCGTAAAATGTTTTAAGCAAGTTCATGGTATCGACTATGATGAAACATTCTCTCCAGTAGTTATGCTTAAATCCATTACGATATTGTTCCCCACAGCTGCATATTTGCACTATGAAATATTGAAAATGGATGTCAAAATGGTTTTCCTAAATGGAAACCTCCTTGAGGATGTTTACATGAAACAACCTGGGGTATTTTTTTTATCCAAAATATTGTAATAAGGTATGCAAGCTTAAGAGGTCCATTTATGGACTTAAGCAAGCATCCTGAAGTTGGAAAATTCGTTTTGATGAATCCATTAAGGAGTTTGGATTCACCAAGAATGATGATGAGCCTTGTGTATATCATAATTTTAGTGGGAGTGTAGTAGTGGTCGTTGTATTGTATGTCGATGACATCCTGTATATTGAAAACAATATTTAAGTATTGCAACAAGTTAAGCAATGGTTGAATACATGTTTCTCAATGAAAGACTTAAGGGAAGTCGAGGTTATACTTGGTAAAAGGATCTATAGAGATAGATCGCGACATCTATTAGGACTAAATCAAGTACATACATAAGATACTGAGGTAGTTCAGTATGGAACAATCCAAGAAGGGATTGTTGCCCGTACTGTAAGGGGTAGTTCTCTCTAAGAAGGATTGCCCATTCTCTATAGAAGAGAGAACGTATGAATAAAGTCCCATATGTGCAATCTATAGGATATATCATGTACGCTATGCTATGTACTGGATCAGATGTTGCTCATTGTAATGCCACGGGATTTCTACGACGAAAAAAAGGAGAAATTGTCAAAAAACGGCCAAAATTTGGCTGGAAACGGCCTAGGAACGGCCATACAAGCCGTTCCATAGCTGTTTGGGGTTCCCATAAGTTCGAAACGGCCTCAGAACAGCCACAAGGTCGTTTTTTATGGCCGTTTGGCACGTAATTGACAGGATAAGTGTTAGACACGCGGGACAAGTCGGGGAGAGAGAAAGGATTAGAGTTTTCAACCAAGAACACTTCAAAACCGACCCTAAACACTCTCCAAACTCAAAACCTTCAATTCTAACACATTTCCATCCTAGATTCTACCAAGAATCAACCTCGTTCTATCGATTTTCCTCCTCCTCATCTCAATCTCTGGACTTTTTTTGAAAAAGGGGAAGAACTAGGTAAGTTTTCCTTTGGTAATTTGAATTGGAGGAGTGAAATTTGGTACATTGTATGTGGTTATGTTGGGTTTTTATTCTAGAATAAGATTCTATAAACCGTTTAACTCGAAACCTTGATTTTGTTTAGGATTGAAGAGTTAGGGTTATTTTAGAGAAATACGAGAAATAAGAGAAATAAGAGAATCGAGTACGAATTGTGGCTTGAATTCGTTAATAACATGTAGAATATGATTCCATTTTGTGTAGGGAACGATATTCAGAAATCGAATTGGAGTTCGTGCGGCGAATTAGCACTTGGGCTTCGAGGTAAGTGTTTTATCACTTACTTGGATGTGTTTTGAGTATGTACGGTTGAATTCGTACGCAAATATGTTGGTTGGTTATGTTCAAATCAAATGCGGTTTGCGAATGTGGAATTGATTGTGCAATTTTAAAAATGTTAAATTGAAAGAGGTAAGTGCTTTATGACACTTACTTAACGCATTATGGATACGTTCTTGTAATAATTTGAGTTTGGAATGGCCTATAATGAATTTTTGGATTGTTAGACATAGAAGAATGATTGTGGAAGTATGTATCGATTGATGACACAAAAATTGAATGCAAGTTTGATAGTATGCGATGCTTGATATGATTTCTGAAATGGTATGTTGTCGGTTGTGAATTGTTGAATTGTGTATGTAAACTGAGTGAAATGAGAAAGATATGTTGTGATGTGAGGTAGGGTTGCTTGTTGGGTTGAGTATTTAGTATGGTATATATAAGTGGTGGCATAGTGTGAGTTGATTGATTGTTATGGCTTGAGTTATAACGGTAGGGGTTGTGGATATGATTTGAAATGAAATTCGAAGGTAAATGAATAAAATGAATCAAATTGTTTTTGTAAATTGGCTTGTGTGAATGAGCTTTTAAAAGGTGGTTACAAATATGTTTGGAATGTCGCTTGTAAATGATCGGTAACCGGTACACTCTAGGGCAATGATGGAATAAGTAATTAAGTATTGGAATGTCGATTAATGTATGAATTGTGTATAAATTGAATGTAGGATCAAGTGAGGAAAAGAAATAATTGTGTTAAGTGATGAATTCTGCTGGATTGAAAACGTGCAGGTGCAAACGGCCAACCGTTCCTTTAATAAAAACTTGCTGTCTGTTTGCCCTGCCCAGATTTGTTAAAATGTGATAGTTAGGAGGTGTTACCTGATATGGTTGGTCTCTTGATTCGAATCCTTGAAGAATCGTATGATATAAATGTTAATGGCTATGTAAATTGTCCGATGTGAATGATATGAAAATGGAATATAATCTTGCACGTGTTTCGTGTTGGAAATGACTTAAGGAAAAGAATTAAAGTTTTGGTAATGTGTGAACCTTAAAGTGTATGCTACGAGTGTTCGTGTGAGTTGGTGATTTTGTTTGGGCCGAGTTGGTCGTATATGTTATATATGATCATATACATGCGAATGATGTGGTGAATCATATTTACCTAGCCGTATGCACGATAAGAATGTTCTGTACGAGTATGTGTTGAACTCTCTTGAGTTGTAAATAAGAATGAGAATTATGCCAAGTGTTGGCCATTGTGACTATGTTGATTGATATTGTGGTATGGATCATTGTGGAGCAGTCTTGTGCATATGTTTTTGAGATAATTGAGATGAATTGAATGAAGTTGCATTCATACATATTATGTTCTATTGGCATGAGCACGTGTATGTTCATGCATTGAGAAATGGAACATATGGCGAACAATTGATAAAATGGGGGATTAGCCCAATGATTTTATTCTGGGCCAGTCCCGATGATTTGATGCCTAGCGAGAACTCGATGTCGGGTTCAAGCCCCGATGAATGATATGGGGGATTAGCCCAATGATGAAAAAATGGGGGATTAGCCGAAATGTGACATGATTTCGGGCCAGTCCCGATCATATGATTCTGAGCGAGAGCTCGATGATTTGATGGCGGGCTAGACCCGATGATTTGAGACCCCTGGGTACATACGTGTGGATAATACATGAGCATTTGCATTATCATCTCATTAGCATTCATTATGCATATACGTTATGAATTGGCGCTGAGAATGAATGCGTACGAACATGATTATGAATACGTTATGAATTATATGAATGAATGAACCTTGCATGGTTATCGGTTAATGATATGATGTGTATGCTTTATATTAAATGGTTAAATGTATGTGCGGCCGTGTACGAAATGGAATGGAATTTGTTCTGGTATGGTAGCCAATTGTGGTATGTTTATGGTTAGGTTGTGTGAGATTGTTGTGGACGGTAAAAATATATACTAATGTGTATGTATGATTGCGTAGAAAAGATTGTGAACAAGATAATTAGCGAAAAAGCTAAATGTGTATATTAATCACATGTTAAATGGACGTAGAATTCTAATGAGGTTTTTGTTTAGAGGAGAATGATATGACCGTCTGTATGTAGTGAATCTTATGTGATATTTTTGAATACTATTTTGACTTATAAAAGAAAACAAATGAGCTAAGTTTGAGTCACCTTTTTTGTATACAAAAGACCACTAAAGAACTGTCTTTGAATTGCTTGTTTTGTGTGTTAACTAATATACCTAACCTATAGTGAAATCGGAGGAGGCCTAGGCTGGGAGGGCTGAGGTTTCCCCTGCGCATCCGGCACAATAAATATAAGGGTCGCTTACTGAGTATTTTATACTCACCTTTTATTCTTCTTGGTAAATGTGCGTAGATCGATAGGTATCAGGGACGGGACGACGTGATCGGCGACGCTAGCGGTGTGATATGGAAGGTCGGGCTCCCAGTTGTTTTGCTTATGGATGATTTAGTATCTATACATGCATTAGTATAGATGACATTCGTAACTTAATATTTCAAATGTTTTTCCCGCTTCTGCATTTCTAAACTATGTTATACATATGGTTTGTAATCTATGTTTTGGACAAATTATGTTTTCCTTTCATCTCATATACAAGTTATGTTTTAAAGAAAAAAAATAGTGCATTTTCAGCATTTAATTAAAAATGAACTGTACGAGAAATTGGTGTCACACTCATACACTGAGGATAACCAGTAGGTGGCAGCAGGATCACAAAGAGATCCACTGGTCTGGGTTAAGATAATTCTTAAGTACTTGAGAATGAATAAAGACTTGTTCTTAATGTATGGAGGTCAAAAGGAGCTTAGTGTTACAGGATACACTAATGTTGTGACCCCGATAAGCAAGGAAGATTCAAGAGCGTAATCGGGATGTATATTCACGCTGAATGGAGGAGTTGTCAGCTGGAGGAGCTCCAACTTACAGAACCGGTGGATTCTTGTGGTACTGGTGAAATGGAGTTTCCTTTTGCCAAAGGAACCTATCTGGGAGTTTGAGAGTGATATGCATTAGCAGTACCCATATTTGTTTCCAGACATGGAGTCAGAGGTTTAAGGTATGCTCTGATTTTAGACTCTAATGTTATAGATATGTTCTAGTGTTATAGTTGCTGATATGTTGCTGTTTTAACTGCTGTTGGAATCTAAGTATAATTGGATTAAGTTAAGTGTAAACTTAAAGTTAGTTTACATTTGTAACTAAATCATCCATTTCAAATTTTGGGGACAAAATTTCATGGGAGAGAGTTGTAATGCCTTGAAAATTGATAGAATTAATCTATATGAAATATAGATTAAAAATAGAATTGAATCGGAAAGAAATCGAAAAAGTTCAGAAAATAGAGGATGAGCATGAGAATGAGCACGACATTGTTGAAGGGTGTGCTCATCATTTTTGGAAAAATTCAACATGATCTCGTGCAAGATCAAACTAGAGCTCGTGCCAAATAGCAAGACATGACATGGAGCACGACTTATGCCAAAGGTCGCATCGACTAGGCTGTTTTAAGACAAAACCGACTGGACATCACTATTTTATTAAAATTCAAAACAAAGTTGAGAGAGAAGCAAAAAACCCTAGAAATTGATCAAAAGTGTAGGAGATCAAGGATAAACCAAATTCTTCATGGAAAAAATTGGAGTTAATCATACCCAGGTCAGTTATGAGCTTGATATTGAGTTTATATGTGAGTTCTATGCATCTAAGGATTTTGAAATTTAGAAAAAAAGTTAAGTTAGTGGCTGAATTACTGTTAGCTAATTGAAGTAGATGTAGTTAAACTTAAATGAATGATTTATGTTGTTTAATCCATGATTTATATGAAATTATGAGATTCTGGAGTTTAGGAAAAGTTACTGAGAACTTAAGGATTGAAGTTAAAAGGTTGTGATTGATGTTTTTATACAAGTAACAAGTTAAGAATGAGTTATTAACAGCCTTTATTGGTAAATTTTGTATAGGAAACGAATCGAGGATCTTGGATCGAAGTTGAGCCAGGAGCTGACTTCGTAACTTTTGCGAGGTAAGACAAAAATTAGTCTTACAATTGTATGTCTTGCATCTGTATGGTTAATTCATACTTGGAAATGATATAAATATGTTAAGATGGTAGAGAAAATGTGTCCTAAATGGATTTGAATTGATAAGTGCTATAGTAGAGTATATGTGATCATGTTAGAATATGGATCTTGCTTTAATATTCATTTACTATGTGTTTATGAATGAATTGAGAAACTTTGGTGGTACGTTATTTTCCTTCCCTTGGTTAATTTGGTCTGTTATGCTCTTGTTTGCTTATGCCTCATATTATGTTCTTATGAAGTTGGAATGAGATTGAAAGCATGTGATTTGCTTTGAGATTGAGCATATGATACCATTGATGAGTAGGATGCATGATCATGCATGAGATTAAGTGGCCATACGTGTAACGCCCTAAATTTCCATTTAATTCATTTGGAAGTAAACTATGAGTAAAAATGCAAATAATTTTTTCGCAAATTATTTAGGTATTAAACCACTGGGGAGAGTTGAGAGTTGAGAGGAAGAAGTTAAAATTGGGAGGCAATTAAAATTAGGATGAGGGAAGCCGAGCGGAATAGAGGAGTATGATGGGTTTAGGAAACCAAACCTCGAATGGCAAAATTTTCTCTGAGATTGAACATATGATACCATTGATGAGTAGGATGCATGATCATGCATGAAATTAAGTGGCCATATGTGTAACGCCCTAAATTTAAACTTAATTTCATTTGGAAGTAAACTATGAGTAAAAATGAGAATAAATTTTTTGCAAATTATTTAGGTATTAAACCGCTGGGGAGAGTCGAGAGTTGAGTGGAAGAAGTTAAAATTTGGAGGCAATTAAACTCGGGATGAGGGAAACTGAGCAGAATAGAGGAGTATGATGGGATTAGGAAACAAAACCTCGGATGGAAAAATAGTCCAAACCAATTAATTGAAAACCTTAAAAAAAGCCTTAGATTTTTTTTCCACAACCCTAACGTTCCGTAGGGTTGTTCAAAATCCTTATCACTGTCCTTCTTTCACCACACATATACATCCTCTCCCTCCATACTCTTTCTCCATAGTTCAAAATCCTTATCACTGTCCTTCTTCGCGAAACCCTGGTGTTCGGTAGGTCCAGAATCGATCGGTGAGTAAATTCTGGTAAGCTTTTTGCTTTGTTCTTGTTAATCTCGTCATTTTCCACAACCCTAACGTTCTGACCACATTTCTCTTTTGTTTGAGCTCCAAATTGAGTAAATGATAGCTCGTTTAAAGCTTAACCTATATACTACATAGTGGTAACAAGTTTTTGTGTTAATTTGTGATTTAGGTGGCCGAAATTTGAGATAGAAAGTAACCCATACAAAGTGACGAATTTGGGGTTTTTCCTGCCCAGTGTTTTTCCGTGTTTCGTTGCTTAACTAAGTTTCTTTAGCATCCATTGATAATGTTTTAAGTGTCAATTTCATTGGGCAATGTTTGATGAGAGAGATGGAAGTAAGGATAGAAACATACATAAGATGTTCGAAAAAGGAAATGTAGGAATTAGGATGGTTAAGGAAATTTGTTGTTTTGTTACATGAAAGAACAGCTAAACGAACTTGTTTAGTACATTAATGGTAGTTGGTGTTAAGTAAAAGTAGAGAGGAATTCAGAGAAGAAAGTAATAGCATTAATGGGAATATGCATATCATAGACATTTATTCATTAAGTTATGAATGTGAGATTGATGGGTGCACTTGTAATGTCAAAAATAGGGAATTTGATTTACGGCGGGGCAGGTGAGAACCCGAACTGCTAAGGCTATTACGAGGTAAGTAACACGAGCGCAACGTCCCTAATCTGTATGTTTTCTTGAATGTATGTTGCTTATGGTATGAGCATGTGGAATAAATCTGATAGATTAAATGTTTATGTTGTGATTGGAATGGTTTTGATGAAATGTGGTTATGAGTAAGATTATGTTGATTTGTTATGTCGGTTACGTTGATATTGTGGTAATGTTTGCTTGGTTACTAATGAGTGTGAGATATGTTGCTTTATACGAATATGTAGATTGCATGAAAGATGCATGTTTTGTGATCTGATAAGTTGATTGCAAATAAATGTTCAGTTGATGTTGTAGAAATTAATGTGCCATATTAGCTTATAGAAAAGAAAATGATATAATGAGATGCGTCTATCAGTTGTGATTATAAGTTTATGTTTCCATGATATGATGAACTATGAGTGGGTCCTAAACTTGGACTGTGATCGATAACATGTGTGTGCTTGTAGGCACTTGTGTGTGCTTGAATGATCATGTATGGTTATGAAATTGAAATGGTATATCATGGATATTGGTATATGAATGTGGTTTATGAATATGAGATGAATTGTGTTTTACGAAAGTGCTTGATTATTTGTATATGGATTGGTTGAGATTGATTAATGATTATACTCAACATGTGATTGTGAAGCATAACATGCTCGTTTTGTGAATGTATGATAAATGCATGATTTGGTGGTATGGATCAGGCACAAATATGATGTATGCATGATTTGGGGCTCTTACTGACCAAATTTAAAGAAAATGATAATGGCTCTCAGTGAGTATAATGATGGAGTGGTTATAGCTTAAAGGGTATATCACACGTCGTGGATTCAATTCCGAGATACAACCTCTGAGGATATATCACCAACCTACCTGGGGTGAGATGGGAATTCCCAGGCACACAGGAGATAGGTTGGGGGTCTTACAGACTTCTATATAAATATTATGGGTAGTATATAAAAGATCCTACACCGGCCACAGTGGTTGATTTTTTGATACACAGACGTGTGTACGATTGTGCCAGGCCAAAACAGGGCGATAATAAGGCCAAAATAGGGCGTAAATTTGGATATCCAATTATTATAACCAAAACTCTTGGTCAAAAGACTCGTTCGCAAACGCCAATCTTATGGCCAAAACAGGGCGTAAATCAAAAACTAAATGGGATCCCTGGGTGTTCATGTTTAGGAATGCACAATATGACATGCATACGCATTCATCATATCAAATATGACATATCTATATAAAATTATGATATGTTTGTGCATATGTGCTGTGAAATGGTGGTGCTGACTTTGTGTTTAGTCTCGTGTGAGTCATGAGAATTGAATGGTGTTGCAGGTATATATATTTATAAATATGACCCAAATTATGGGCTTGTGTTAGTTGAGTACTTGTATAAAACCGCTGGATTAAATATGTATATATATATATATGGTATTGATTGGTTATAAGATATTTAGATGGTGAATTGGATTGTCCATGCTATGTTTATGCAGGGTTATAACTTAATGAAGAATAAAAGGTAAGGATACATATATGGTTTTGATTGAATTGTGAAAATGAAGATTAATCACAGATGAAAATGTTGCCTTGGTATATTTCAATATGTAGAGATTTAAAATGCATGATGACTTTATTATGTTAACCTTAATCTTAATGGGAGTTGAATTTGAAAGGTCCAGTGTTTACAAGTCGTTATACAAACTCAGGTGTGTCATTGATTGACAAAATATTGAGTGGTTGGGGTTTTGAATGTGTTATATGGATGATACCTGTTTATGTTGATGTTAAATTTGAGAAATGTTGTCATGAACATAAGAGTGAAAAAGGACTAAGTTTATTTGTATAGAATGTTGTGATATTGGTGTGTAGTTGGGTTGAATTGTCAGTAGGGCACCAGAGATCAATGCGCAGTAGTAGTTAAGTACGCGTAGTTGTAACCACAATGCGTACTCGACTACCACAGCACATTTGCTTGTATTGGAACTACGTGTGGTGGCTCCAAAAATGCATAGTCCTTGACCACCACGCGTAGTCATCTTTCCACAACATGTGGATCTCTCGCTGCACAAGTTGAAACGTGCTTATGTGTGTGCATGGTAAATTTATTCATATATGATCATTGTTACTGTATTTTCCTCTGCAAATTTGTTTATATGTGTTTGTTGTGATCATGTTTCATGTTTGAGGGTGTTCATGAATGTTTATATTTGGAATAAATATAAATTTGCTTGAATGTACGTGTGAAGCATTTACCTTGAGTGATGAAAAATACAGATATATACATATGCATATGAATGCCAAAGGTTTAGGGAAGTTGTCCATGTCAGTAAGAGTTACTTATTGAGTCTCATAAATCACTAGTGTTTTATACCTGCAGTGTGGGCAGGGACGTAACGGATACAGTGGAGGTGGGATAGTGATCTTGCTACCAGAAGGATCGAAGAACTAAGGTGGGCCGTGCACTAAGGATTTAACCGAAACTAATGACATGCATATGTATTGAACATTTTAAATGTGTCTATACTTATTTTTTCTTGGGTTGTATTAAACTTAGGTTTTATTTTATTCTTTCTTTGCCAAACTCTTTTATAATTGAGTTGTAAAATGAACTTGCATAAACGATTTTTATTATACTCCCATTTTTTATTTTTAAATTGTTACTTGAAAACCTTAGATTTCTGAGTTTGAGTACCACTTGAGAGATAAATATAAAGTGAGTGGTAGTAGAATTTGGGGGTCATAATATGAATGCATTTGATTCATTATGTGTTGCATTTCATTATGTGATACGTGGTCGATATCTTAGGTTGGGCCTAAGGATTATGCCAAGATAAATCTTGATGCCACTCTGGGACCGATGATATTCTGAGCTGGGCTCGATGCCAAACTAAATTCTATGCCGGTTTGGGATCGAGGAAAAAATTAAAGAGAAAAAAAAGAAAAACAAAAATGAGGTGAGAAAGTACTACCCTGGGGCATATCGTATGATGACATTGACATCAAATTGGCATTTTCATTATCATAATGCATATATATAAGTTTAAATGTTGTGTTTGATGATGGATATTACTATTATTCTTATGATGATGTTACTGAGTGTTTTACGATTGAGATGTGCATATGTATGGTAAATAGATTATGTATACTATAAGCAAACATGTGCATGTGAGATATGATGTCTGGTTTTGGTATAAAAACATTCTTTATATGATATACTTAATGTCCTAGTTAAGTACCAATGTAAAAATAGGTTTTCTGTTGTGATTGTTTTAAACAGAAACGAAATTGCACAAACCAGTAGGTCAGCACGAACCCCATGTTGGTCAGCACGACCCCCATGTTGACACCAATTTAGATAGCAAGCTCCGTGCTTGAAAGGTTCTGGAAATCATGACAAGCATGATCTCCTGCTCAACACGGCACTGGAAAATTACTGGACAATACTTAAACAGTTAATTAAGAGCAGATTTATGAATGGATTAATTAGGGCATTATCCTTATTGCATAATATGCTTAAATCATAATAATAAATGATTACTTATGCATTAACTAATTTTGTAAGTATATGAAAAATTACTTACTAAGTATGAAAATACTCATCTACGAGTGATTGTTTTTGATATTGTGCATACTGTAGATAGTTGTTTTTGACTTTGAGACCTACAGTAGATTATACTACAGCGATACAAGATTAGAGGTTCAGGTTTCCAGATTTCAAATTTTGTATTTTGAATTGTACATATTTGTTATACATGCATATTTTGTTTCAATTTTTGTTCAAACTATGCTTCTAGCTTTTGCAGAATTAGATTTTTGTTGTTTTATAAAATGTGCTAACTTTTTTAAGTAGCATGTATTTTATTTTCTCTCTCCTTAATAATTACTTTATTATCGTATTCTTTACAAATTAATCAGAAATAAAAATTTTAAAAAATGAGCTTCACATTAGGTATCTACTTGCCTATTGGATATCCATTTAGCCGTTGTGTAAATTCAATTAGTTAACTAAAAACATAACACATTACTAATTTAAAATATAAGTTAATAAATATAAATTACACCATAAACTTTCATTGCATAAAGATTTCATCTTATGTAAATATAAATTACACCATAAACTTTCATTGCATAAAGATTTCATCTTACTATTAATACAATTATTATGATTTAATAAAATGAGAACAAAAAAAGAACAAGAAAGTGACCTCCGCCGGTGAGGTAGGAGAATATGGACAAAAAGACGTTGGAGGAAGAGTATATAAACATTATGAGTGAGAGTGATGTGAATATGTAAGGTGTGTAAATTATAAAAATGACAAAAGGTGGAGAGAGATATTACGTAGATAAGTTCGGATATGGGTATGTATACTGGTAATCATTGCGAGTATATATAATATCCAATGTGTAACATTCTGGAAATTTTTCCTCGATAAATGACGTTAAAATTTTTAATTTAAAAATTAATAAATAAAATTTACGAATGACGGAAGGTTGATTTACGATTGACGGAAGTTAAAAAGTGAAAAATAAATAAAATTCGTAATTTTTCCGAGTACGCGGTGTCAGCACAAAGAACGCGGTGTCGCTGCGACCCCGCGTACTTTTCCGCCATCCCGCGTACTTTGTTAATCAGCAGAAAAAAATAAATGGAGACATAATGATGTCCATTAAGTGTAAAGGGGACCCAA
>CANYCX010033113.1:0-11191 GCA_948193385.1 Breynia disticha f. nivosa
ACGTTCTAGATTGTCTGATTTGATTTGTCTACCCATCTAATCGCTGCAATGAAATTTTACAGTTGATTAGATAACAATGAGTTTGTCCTCTACTATCTGTAACAATTGGAGGAAAGAATTCTCAGCCTGTGAACCACATGATAACGCCATTTTTTTAATTTTATTTTCAATTGTGTGAATTTGGAAGTAATTTCCTTATTTTGTACGATAAGTCCTCGTTATTTTGATAAGGTAAGAGTAGATATCATGTAAACAAAAGGTGCTACCTGCATGATTCCACAACCTGATGAAATAGGTGTGAAATCCTAAATGATATTCTCTCATAATTCAAAATTTTGAGTTTATGTTAAAAAATTTAAGCTGAAAATGACATAATATTGGTTGGCATTTACAAGTTCATGAAGCTAAATTAAAATGACTTCAGAATCACAAAAAGGTTTTGAAGATTCAGAAAGCTGTTAAGCAGAGTTATGCTAATTTAATTGACAACTTACACATGTTGCATGCAAATCACTTGACCCACTGGAACCATGATTTTATTGGCTGCATACGGAGAAGAGGTTATAGGAAGTGACTATAGAGTGATAGTGTCTATGAGTGTTTACTGGTGTGACTGTAAGTACTGTCACCTCCAGTGCATTATTTTCTACTCAAATTTAAAGCACTCTGTTAGTTGCCAAAATGTGATTGCATTTATATTTTCCAGTCCAATTAATGAAATCACCACTCACTACCAACCTTTCCTTCTTCATCTTGAGTTTCCACTTTACAGACCCTTCATTTGTTTTGCTTTCTGGCTCTTTTTAAAGTTGGAGTAGAACCTGCAGTACATCTCTACAAGATGGCCTTGTTTTGGTTTATGTTTCTCTGCCTGCACCTCGCAACTTCTTCACTTGCAACTTACCAGGGCAATTACCTCTTCTTTCAATCTTCCGCTGCAATACTTCAGTTTTTTACCTTTTTGTTTTTGATAGTTTAAGATGCTTTTATATTCGTGATAACAAAAGCTTTATGTAACAGTGACAATTTTTGCAGAAAGCAAGCTGTCGGTGAACCAAAGCAACATTAAGCTGGACTTATATCATATTCAATCGCCCGGCTCCTCTCTCATCGCCACTCACCACTCATCTCTGTCTGATATCCTCTTGTACGATGAAGCGCATGTCAAAGCTCTAAGCTACAGGCTTACAAATAAAGGCTTGAGCAATTTTTCTGTGGGTCCTCGAGTCTCAGAACATCTCCTGAAACCAAATTCGGATAGCATTCCATTAAATCCTGGTATTTCAATTGCCTCTGGTAATTACTATGTGAAGATAGGACTTGGCTCTCCTGCCAAATACTATTCCATGTTTCTAGACACTGGAAGCTCTCTCTCCTGGCTGCAGTGTCAGCCTTGCACCGTATATTGTCATAACCAGGTGGACCCAATTTTTGATCCTCGCACTTCCAAGACCTACAGGGGATTATCATGTTCCACCCGTGAGTGCTCCTCCCTCAAATCCGCTACTCTAAACGACCCTCTATGCACTTCTTCTCGTAAATGCGTTTATACGGCCAGCTATGGTGATGCATCTTACTCAATGGGGTTCTTGAGCACAGATGTTCTGAGCTTGGGGCCATCCCGTACCTTGCCTAGTTTCACATTCGGATGTGGTGTGGACAATGAAGGGTTATTCGGGAAGGGTGCAGGTATTTTAGGAATAGCCCGTGACAAGCTATCAATGTTATCTCAATATTCCACCAAGTACGGATCCTATGCTTTCTCCTACTGTCTTCCCACACCTTCTGCCTCTTCTGGAGGAGGTTTCTTCTCTATTGGCAAGATTCCTGCTTCATCCTACAAATTCACCCCCATGATTGTGGATCCTCACAGTCCCAGCTTATATTTTCTTCGAATGACAGCTATAACCATCGCAGGTAGACCGCTGCCTGTAACTGCAGCTGCGTATAATGTCCCCACAATCATTGATTCTGGAACTGTTATTACACGGTTGCCTATGTCTCTGTATGCTCCCTTAAAACAAGCCTTTGTGAAGATAATGTCGAGCAAGTATCAACAAGCCCCAGCATTTTCTATATTGGACGCTTGCTTCAAAGGAAATGTGAAGAGCATGTTAGCAACACCTCAGATTCAAATGATTTTCCAAGGCGGTGCCAACCTTGGTCTCCGAACCCCAAATATCCTGATCCAAACTGATGAGGGTGTTGCTTGTTTGGCCTTCGCAGGCAACTCTGGAAGCAGGCAGATTCTTATTATTGGAAATCACCAACAGCAGACTTTTAATGTTGCGTACGATGTGTCAAATTCCAGAATTGGATTTGCAGCAGGTGCCTGCCATTGATTAGTGTTGCAGTGAATGATTGTAAAACCTTAACTGCATTATTTCGCATATTGGTGCTGGATGTTTATAAGATGTCAAATACTACAATAAACCTGGAGAATGTGTACATTATCCTGAAACAATACCTAGAATGGAAAAAAATGGTAATCATTTTGTGTGTGGAATAGAAAATATTGTGGGTGCATTTAATTACTTTTGAGTAGATTTATCCCTTGTGTTCTTGTCATTTTCAGGTTTACTGATAATTTTTTATGCATGACCAATTCATTTTGTTTTATTGTAGTATTATTTTCAAAGCGGTCAATTAGAGATAGGTGGCAGCTCAATTATTAAACTTTGATAATAAATTTGAAAACTACAGACAGCTACGCAACTTTGTATCATAGTGGGCATGTGATCGCAATTAGTTTGGATGGTTCTACTCCACATACAAAAATAGGTAATGGTTTAGGTTTCAACTTTGTCGGCCTCAACCAGTGAAGTTGATTTTTTTTATCCGCCCAAAAGTAACACACGCAGCGAAGAAGCGAGAGTACAAACGTACTCGAGATAAACACAATTGAAAACGATTGAAAACTCATAAGAGACAAAAAATTGAGTTTGAAAACTAATTTATTAGGTTTATAGCACTCTAAGGAGAGTTAAAATCAAAATAAAACTTTAATAAAGATAATACTAAGGTGTCTGATAAAGTTATCTAAAGTCTAACAAGCACTCTAATACAACAAGAGTTCTAATTTGTCAAAAATCATGTAAAGACTGATGTCGTGTCTTTAGATGCCTCATCAATTTAACTAAGTTGGAGCCTCACGTATGGAAAACACAGTCTGCATTTTTTGCGGTAAGCTCATTAAATAAGAGACTCCATTTTTGCAACAATACAAACAAAAAGTAAACTTCCTGAAATTAAGGTATAATTTTTATTTTGACTAATCTCAAGTGCTTCAGGTTCGCAACTTAAGTAAACCGACAAAGGCAGAAAAACATAACCCCTCCCCTTTTCTGTGGTTTGACTTTAGTCCCAAATTCAACTAATTAAACAATGAAACCTCAAATCCTCCTCGTTTAGGCACCGCACCAATTTGGTCTCCACCATTTTTACCTCCACTGTAAACTTCAGATTTCGGATAGTCGATCATCGCTTTGGACGCCGTTTCTTACTAATAGGCATAGCTAGGTGCGACTGGTAAGCCCTTGCTATCTTCGCATTTCATTGCGCCGTTTCCTCTCATTGAAATGCTGTCCAGTTTATGTTCTCATTGTTTCATGTTCAGGTACAGCTTAAGATGGGGTGCATTTCTTCAAAACTGATTTCTACGTCAGTGAGTTTTCAGGAAGAAGTAAAGCAAACGCACAGGTCAGCCAACATCATTCACAATGCTCTTCAAGATTTAACCATTTCCTCAAACGTCAACAACCATTTCCCTGTTATACCCTCTCCCAACAAATTAGGCACTCCGAGTTGCTCAACAAACTCCTCCAAACTCTCCATTTCTTTTATGCACATTCTTCTTAACAATAAACCATCAAAGTTCAAATCCAAAATGGTTCAAGGACGACAGTTACTCCCGAGAATCAAGTCGTCTACAAGTTGTGGTTCACTCCCAGTGAATGAGAAACTTGGCAAGGATGGAACGGAAGAAACACAGGATTGTAAGGTTAAGAGTTTCCATACGGTGGAGGAATATGATGATATGATACAACAAATTAGCCGCTTAGTAGAAGACGAGAGCAACACATCATCACTAGATGACTATACTGACAACAGTATTGAAAAACGACACTCAGATCTCAATGACACCGCAAAGGACTCACCAGAACCGAGAAAAGGTTTGAGAAGAAAAATCATCGCAAGGAGTCTAGAATCTCTGGAAATTCCTGGCAGCATCGAATTCCCAATTGTTGGCCCTGAAACCTTTGTCACTCCCAAGTTCGGTAGCTATTCTTTGCCCAAGCATACCACACCAAATAAGGACGTTTTCGATCCACAGTTGGTGGCTGATTTTGAACAATGTATGCAACAACTCGAGGCAGAAACACAAGCTACTCTCCAGCAGATTTTGGACCAAAATCACGCCAAAGAAGAAAATCCGTCGCACACAACCATAGATTATGTAATGTCGAACAATTCAAGTGAAAATTTTGGTGTTAAATTTGGGATGTAGCTAAATGAAAAGAGTTCAATCTTGCCAATACTACTGTTTTGATGCACTAAGAATGGATTCGAAGCTAAATTATTCCAAGACTCCTCAGTCCTCAAGTTTTAGGATTAGAGGAGAGCAGATAAAGTTATGACGACGTTCATGATGAAGTGCTTACCGAATAGTGCACATAAAAACCAAGTATTCCATGTTCAACAACACACATTTCATTCATAAACAGTGCTTAAAATATGAATCACAGTTTCCAGTGATAAAAGAAGAAAACTGATCGCAAGTCTTGCATTCCTGTTGTCCCTAACCACATGCACATGCTGCTTTACACTCTCATCATTATTTTACAAACACACTACTAAAATTTCCTACTGCTCCACCATCGCCCCTTCCAGCTTCTCCGTCGTCACAAATTGCCACTGCATTATTTGAACTCAACATGAAACGGAGAAGAATCGTGTCTTCCAATTAACACTTTTCCACTCCACGGAAACAAGGATAGTAAACTACCTTCACAGACACTGGTGCAGGAGTGATGACGCACTGTATGCAAATTATCGAAGATGGCACATCTACCGCTGCAGTTTCCCTTCACAACCAGACAAAACTGCAACGTCACAGGAAGGAATCATAATAGGCATACTTCCTGCGCCGGTTGTACTGAAGAAGACTTCCATAGGTGCGATCCCACACTCCAATGAAGAGAGCTTCTGTATCAGGGCTGAAAGATACGCCAGAAATTTCCCCAAAAAAGTCGATCTCCTGCTCCTTTTCAAACCCATTGTTTGCATCATACACATGTACAAAATCGGCCGGCTCTGCCATTGCCATGAACTGCCCATCTGATGTGAACCGAATTGATCGAATAGCACCTAGGTTTCCCTTTAGTACAGAAACAGATTTTGACAAGTTTCGTGCATCCCAAATACGACAGGTTTTGTCTTGGTTTCCAGTTGCAAAGATGTGACCATTGGGATGCCATGCAGATGCAAACGAGAAATCCAAGTGTCCGCATAAAGGGGTGATTGTCTACATAAAAAACAGCTACAAGTTAACCACAGGAAACGACACAAAAGGATGCAGAAAGCATTCTGTTACGACGACGAAGCTGTTCTTGAAAGTTAAATTCAGAAAAGACTGAGACTACCTTTCCTGTTCGAGAATCCACTAGTAAACCCTCTGGATTATCGCCAACAATTACAAGAAGCTTTCCATCAGGACTCAATGATGTGTGCTGAAAAAATCAAGCAGCAGAAAAAAAAAAGTCGAATGAAACATATTTGGAAAGATGACACCAATTACATCGGACAAGATTTTCCAAGGCTTCCACCCCAATGAAGTGGCCGTAACAATAAGACCTCCAAAAGGAAGTATAGAAAGAGGCAGACAAAATAATTGCGCTAAAGATCTCAACTGACACAGAGACAGTGAATCAGGCTTTTCAAGTTGTTTATGTAATACTGTTTTGATGGAGTTTCACTAGCACTGCTACTTTTTTCAGAACCAAGAGTGCAATCGGATAACAGGTTCCTTACTGTTACAAGCCCTTGGAAATTAAACACATCCACAAGTAAGGGCTTCATTTGCTACAATGGAGATTCATACACCATAATATGATTGGTTAACAATCCATGCTGACAACAAACAAGATATGCTAATTGCAAATATTTCAATAGAACCTCCCAGAAACTCCAAATAGCATTCATTCCACATCTTTAAAATAATGGAGACTGATGATTTATCACCTCATCAGTGTTTTATTAGTTGAAATAGTACACCAATACAAGTGCAGTGTTAGAAATTTCATATAGATTAGGCTTACAGCCCACTATAACCATGAAACTAAAGATATGATACTTACATTCACTGGCCAGGAAAAGGAGAAATGCTTAGATAGCTGAAACGTCTCCATATCAAAGTCCCTAACTCCACAGTCATTATTTGACGCCATGAAATGAACCGCACCACTGCAACATCAATTTGAAGACAACTGAGATTGACTAACATACTCGCCGATTACAGTGAACAGAAGAAAGGGCTGAAAGAACAAAGGATGTAATGTGAAAATCACAGCAGGAATTATGCAAGGAAAAGAAGTATCACCTAGGACATTCATAAATCTCAACTGCATTTGTGATTGCATTATCATCATACGTTGTCCTGGAGCAGAAGGCAACTCCTGGTCTATCTAAATACTGCATCAAATTACACAAACAATCCAGTATTCTCCATCATGAGAATTGTAAATCAACAAAACTCAAAAGAAATACCAAAGGCAATCTGCATCATAATCAAAGCTAAAATGATAACCTTGCAAATGAGTTCTCCCTGGAACCCCCCTGCAATCAACAAGTTTTCCCTCACTGCCAGTGTACTAACTTGTGTTTGGGTGAATCCTTCTAAGAGGCTTCCAGGATGTTTCTATCATACAAAAGAGGAAGGTTACGGAAGTAAAAATATTACTCTATGAATTGAAAAGGGTAATTTAAATAGTAGAAAACAATATCACAGTTCAAAATGTCACGGAAAAAAAATAATCCTAATATACGGAAAGAGAATACATCAATTGATAGATATACCTCACATGGCGCCACATGTCCAGAAACATCAAGAACTTCAGTCCTCTTGCAACTTAATGATGACCAATGAACAATGGAGAAATGTGACATGAGATAGACATCATGCTTTGAAGTTGACCAAACCAAGTTACGCAACTGCAGCATGAAACAAAAAGTCAATAAAATTTCACTTTTTATGATAAATTGAATTGGAGTCAATTTTGCCATTTTTTAGCATTTAAATGAAGAAAAAAAAAATAGATGAAGGCATGATTGAAAAACTCAAACACCATGATGAAGATCACTACTTTGTCCATTGATTTAAATCACCAAATGTGCAGAAGGATCTGGACTAGGGAATTTTAGGGTGTGTTCATTGCAGAAATACTACCCGTGTTTAAGAAAAATAGAAATATAAATGGAGAATTGAAATTAGTAGTTCAAAATATATTGATTTCCAGAAACAGAAAATCAAGTCTTTTCAAAATTCATCCAATTTTATCAAACACATTTAAACATGTTAATCATTTTCCACTAATTCACGGTTTATTTAATTAATCCATGGTAAAGATTCTTATTTTATAAACAAAACAATTAAGGTTATTGTTTCTGATTTTCCGTTTTAATTTTAAATGAAAGTAAACATATTCAATAAACATTTTCCATTTTTCTAAAGACCAAAAAATAATGATAAACTGCTTTACATATTCAACAAAAATTTCCATTTTTCTTAAGACCCAAAAAAAAAGAAAAAACTGCTTTCAACAAATAAAAACACCTGACATACTTGAAAATGAAGGATTGTTGATTTAACTGATCTAGTATTCCGCCAGAACTCATAATAGTTTCCACCCTTCTTTGTAGGTGTGCATTCCTATACACATGTAATGGAAACTTAAGATGAAACAACTGTGTCTAGATAATCCAAAAAAAATATACTGAAGAGTTAAAACCAAATAATTATATACCTTTTCAGAAGCTTCTCCAGATTGTGGTACATTCTCATAGTTCTTATACTGTTCTAACCTAGTTTGTCTATACTTTTCACGGGAAATACTTAGTCTCTCCCATGGAATTCCCTGTATATCTTTTCCTCCCCTAGCCTCTGCAGCTGATGTATCTGCTATTTTATTGTCCTGCAAATAACAAAGATCCACCAATTCAACCAACCAAGCAAAAAAGAATATGGTGTAAACAATCCTACTCGTGAACACAAACATAAAAAATGAAGTAAATAAACAGAATATAGCGGAATAACAGATAATTGGTTTGGTGAACAAAATGACAAACCAAATGATCGTATTCCTCATCATCATCTGACTCTGAATCACCCATGAATCTACCACGAAAATAAACATCTTCATCCACTTCAGCCATCTCATAATCATCTGCTGCATCATCCATTTCATCCCCTAGATAATTGGACATTGTTTCTGTAAATTTATACCTGAAACAACAAGAACTCCGGATCATATATGACAGAACCTATTTCCAATGTAACGTTACATAGTACAGAATATCATAAACTAGTCTTAATTCAGCAGAATAACAAATTCTGCTGTAAAATGGTAAACCCAAAACAAAAAAAGTATGTAACCTAAATTAATTGAACAAAGCTAAGCGAATCTTTGATTAGCCAAAGCTTCCTGGACACAGCCTCCAACTTAAAGGTGCAACATAAATACGGTCGGATATTACACTTGAATTCTTTGGGGGCTTTTTCACATTTAGACATCCCAAACAAAATGACACCACTTACGACTCACCCTAATCAACACATCAATTTCGAATACAAAAGTGAGATACTCTCTGTCTTCTCAAGTCAATGAACAAACAGAAATTTCGTACCACAAAGATCTAAATATCCACCTCGGAATCAATTAAATTAATTATGAATCAAAGTTGTCTTCTTTCATCTCCTAAGAGAGGAGGAAATAACATATAAGTATGATCAAAATGGTTGAATGTAAAGAAAAAAGAAAATAGGATATAAAAATACCTGGAATATGTAAGTATTGGATCTTAGGAAAAGGACATGATCTGGGTGATCGTAACTCAAATCGATTTTGAAGAAGAAGAAGAAGAAAGCTGAGGATTTGATGGAGCTTCTTTGTCTTCTTCTTGACCTTATAATCTTAGGAGGAGAGAGAGATCCTCTTTCTATTACTAACCGCTGCTTTCTTCCTATAAAATCTTACCAAAAACCATTTCTTAATTTTTATCTTAATATATTTACCAGATCCTTATCTATTTATCATTTATAAAACCATTTCCGTAAAATATCCAACTTATACATACGCGTTGACCTCTCAACAATGTTCGGCTCCATTTTGTTCTCTTTTGGCTTAACAAATGTATCCAATCCAAAATTAAAAAATATATATATATTTTTTGAAATAACTGAAATTCAACGAAAATTTTAGTTTGTGTCTTTCAATATTTCGATTAACTTTAGTCCATTCTTCATAACATTCACTACATTATTATATATATGACATTGTTATTTTCTTCATAACATACACTACGATATATATTGGATATGAATTTTGTCTAGATGATTGCTAAAATATGAGGTATTTGATGTGGTGTGCACAATTTGCACCATTACATTATTGACTAAAGTCGAAGCATTGATGTGATTGATGTTTTGTATGCAATTGTTGTGCATATTTGTTTACATGCTTAAAGTATAAATGCTATCACATTATTGACTAAAGTCGAAGGGTTTAGGATTTGAAGATCTCTTAACTTTAGATTCTTATAGGTAGTCACATGTCCTCAGTTATTCATACCGTATGAATGCATGCAACATCATTCAACAATAACAGTTGAATTCTGGTAATTCTCTAGGCTGCCTCTTCATTGTCTATTATTTGTCTTTGTAGTCATTTATACTTTAGATTTAAATGTTAAAATGATTAAATGACTACAAAGACAAATAATAGACAATGAAGAGGCAGCCAATAGCCTAGAGAATTACCAGAATTCAACTGTTATTGTTGAATGATGTTGCATGCATTCATACGGTATGAATAACTGAGGACATGTGACTACCTATAAGAATCTAAAGTTAAGAGATCTTCAAATCCTAGAGATTATCAGAAATCAAAAGATCTTAGAGAGACCTATGGGTCTAGTGTGCAAAAAAAAAATTTCGGGTAAGATTCAAGCAATGATAGGCGCTATAAAGAAAATGAAAACATGAACAGAACATGACATATGTATATATGAATTGTTCAATAGTATATGTGAAAAATTACTTATATGGCATCTTTTTAAAGTATTAGTACTTATATGTCATGACAAAACATGGACAACTAAAATGACATGCTTTCATTTAAGTTCAACCATAATAGAGTGTTTAAAGGAAATTGAAATTAGAAGGAGAAATATAGAAATATAAATAAATTCAGGACAAGAATAAATGAGTAAAGAGAAATAAATTTCCTCTATTTGAATGTATAATTCAATTGCACAGAGTGTATAGAGTACATAAAGTATACATAGAGATAAGGTATATGGAGCATACAAAGTTAAAAATATATTGTGGTAATATTATATAGCTTGACATATGATACTAGAAGATTGTAGGATAAAGAAATGTTGTTGGGTTTTCTACGTGTTTAGACTCAATGGCAGCGGAATAAAACTTTTAAAACACATAGAAACAGCCGAGGATCAATCATAAAATCAACAAAACACATGCCATATAATCGGTTTTGATCTAGGTGACATAAAAACAAAACTTTATGAAGAAAGATCATACCTTTGCAAACTCCTTCCTTGGCCGATTGTTCTAGGGCAAGAATCAAGTAACTACCACCTTAGAATACTCCAAGGTAACCTCTATGACACCAATTCAGAATCCCTAGTGTGATCCCTCTATAGAAATAACACACAGATTAGCAAAATCGTGTACTAGTACAAGGGAAAAATGTATCACCTTTGTTCTGTCAGTTTCGGATGAGAATCTGATCAAACGGAGAGCACTAGGATGATTATATCATACAATCAGCCCCTGAATCTCACTTCACTCTTGAGAGAATACCAAGAAATCACTCTCTTTGATTTTCTTGTGAAGGCACACGGCTAGGGTTAGTGTTTTAGGGGACGACTCACACTTATGGAGAAGACTAGG
>CANYCX010033355.1:0-13502 GCA_948193385.1 Breynia disticha f. nivosa
TAAAACGAAATTTACAAGGTTAGTTTCGTAGAAAACTCACCAAATCCAAAGCCTTAATTGTATATATAACTCCCAAGCACCAATTTTTGATGAAGAACCAAGAGGTTTAGGGTTTTTGGCCTTCAAAATGGAGAGGAGAGAGAGAAAAATGGGAAATGGGAATGAAGAAAGAAGATATACATATATATATATATATGAATCTCGGAAATGACCGTTTTGACCCCGGCTTAACATGTAATCCTCTTTTCATCTTTCTCTCTCTCGATATAACCTAACTTCACAAATTTTTAATTTCCCTCATTATTTCTAACACTCCACATTAATTAATAATGAAAACGTTTCGCGAAAAATTTATTCACATCTTTATAAAATATTCTCGAAACTCCTTATAATTTCATAAAATAGAGGGTGTTACAGTCGAGATAGATTATGTGTTCAGATATTGTGGAGTTGAAGAATGACTTACTGGTTGAGGCACATTCTTCACCGTTATCAGTTCATCCTACAGTACTATGATGTACTGAGATATTTTATACTGATGGGTACATATGAAGAAAGATATAGCTGAGTTCTGGCTATAGTGTCAACAGATTAAGGCAGAACATCAAGAACCGGCTGGGAAACTGAGACCACTTGAGATTCCAGAGTGGAAGTGGGAGAAAATTACCATGGATTTTATTATCAGTTTGTCGAGAACGTTTCGACGTCATTATGCTATTTGGGTTATTGTTGATAGACTGAAGAAATCGACTCATTTTTTAGGTATCCGACAGGATGATACGTTGGGGTAGCTTTGCTGGATTATATGTTGCCGAGATTGTCAGGTTACATGGTGTTCGCACTTTGATTGTGTCTGATTGTAATCCTGGTTTACATCGCAATTATGGCAAAGTTTGTAGGATGTGATGGATACTCGTTTGAGCTTTAGCATGACTTTCCATCTGCAGACTGATGGTCAGTCAGAGAGGACGATTCAGACTGTAGAGATATGCTTAGAGCATTTATTCTGAAGTTTAGAGGTAATTGGGATGATCATTTACCATTAGTCGAGTTTTTATACAATAATAGCGATCATTCTAGTATTGGGATTGCACCTTACGAGGCATTATATGGGAGACGGTGCAGGAGTCCAGTATACTGGGATGTTGGGGGTTTCTGACAGATTTAAGGGCCAGAGTTGGTTCAATAAATCCTAGATAAAGTGAATGTTGTGAAAAGGTGTATGCAAGCAGCTCATGCTCGTCAGAGGAGCTATTATGATTGACATCATCGAGAGATATATTATGCAGTCGGTGATGTAGTTTTCTCACGAGTTTCACCCTGGAGAAGTGTTATTCAATTTAAGAAGCGTTTAAAGTTTTGTCCTAGGTATATCGGACCGTATGAGATTATCGAGAGAGTAGGACCACTAGCTTATAGACTGAGGCTACCAATAGAGTGTAATGACCCAGCACAACCAACCATAACATTTTACAGTTTATCACTATAGATAATGGGTTTTATGGTTATTTTTCAATTATGAACTTTTGTAGTATATAATGGTAGTAATTTGCATTTAAAGCATAATGAATGAACTATGCATTTCAAGAATTCTCTCTAACTCTTTCCCTTCTTCTTTCTTTCTTTTTCCAATCTTGATGTTTATTGATTCGTAACAAAACAATTGGTATCAGAGCACTTCTGCTCTATTCAAATGGCATATGAAGAAACCCATGGCCAAGTTATGTCTTTTCTCTCCCTTCTCTCACTCTTCTATCCCTCTCCTTTCTTTTTTTGGCCAAACCCAACTTCTTCCTTCTCTCTATCAACCACAACTTCTTTTTCTTCCCTTCTCCACTCTTCTATCTTTCTTATCCTTCCTTCTGTTCTCTTCCTATCTTCTTCACTAACCTCTCTACCCTCTCTTAATCTTTTCTCTTCTATCTTCTATTCCCTCTTCTCCCCATTCATCTCTTTTCTGATCATTCTTCTTTCTTAATTCTCAAACTTTACTTTCTTCTCTTCCTTCTACCTTCATCTTCTATCCTTTTCCTTCCTTGTTTTCTTTCTTTTCTCCTCCTTCTTTAGTCTCTTAATCTTTCCTTCTATCCTATTTGATTTTATTTGTCAATATATAATATTGTTTGATTTCAGTTTTATGGATGCTTTTGTTGGAGTTATTTAGATTATGTGTATCTATTACTATGGTGTTGGTTGGTTTGATGCTTCTAGGATATTTAGTGCAGGTCGAAAAGATGAGGAGACAACATGGGAGAAGACAACAATTTTTTACCATTAAGCCTTGAGGTCTATTTTGAGCTGGATGGAATGTAATGACCCAACATAACCACCCACAACATTTCACAGTTTACCACTATAGATAATGGGTTTTATGGTTATTTTTCAGTTATGAAATTTTGTAGTTTATAATGGTTTTAATTTGCATTTAAAGCATAATGAATGAATTATGAATTTCAGGAATTCTCTCTAACTCTTCCCCTTCTTCTTTCTTTCTTTTTCCAATATTGATGTTTATGGGTTCATAACATAGAGTTATCCTAATTACATGATGTATTCCATGTTTCTGTGTTGAGATGCTATCGATTTGATCCTAGTCATGTGTTGAGTACTCAAGAGTTAGAGATATCTGAGGATCTGACTTATGAGGAGCAGCCTATTGAGATATTAGACCGACAGGTGAGGCGGTTACGGAATTGCGAGATTCTGATAGTTACATCAAGCTCGGATCAAGCCGAGATGCGGTCGAGTTTTCTTGGATCAATTTGGGGTGTAGTTGCGTCAAGCTTGGATCGAGCCGAGACACATTCGAGTACGATTAGAACTTACCGAGACGTAGCCAAGTAAAGCTTGGATCACACCAAGACTCAGTCCAGTCACGCTCAGATCATGCCGAGGAACGGTGAAGCCTCATAGAGAAGGGGTTGAGTATAGCGTCACATAATCAAGATGCAGTCGATCACATCGAGGGAGGTCAATTAATGTCGAGATACGATAGGGTCACGCTTGGATCATGCCTAGACACAATTGATCAAGCCAAGATGGGTCGAGTCATCCCGAGACATGATCAAGTCAGGCCAAGACGTGGTCGTGTCAAGCTCATATCATGTCGAGATGCAGTCAATTCATTCTCAAAGCACACTAAGATGCGGTCGAGTCAAGCTCGTATTACGCTGATATGCGGTGGAGTAAATCTCTAATAATACCACGATGGGGTTGTAACGCCCCTTAAAATATTAAAATTTTAAATAATATGAGAAATTAGATTAAAATAGAAATAAAGTGAAAGAAAAATAAATGGAATTACACAATGCACGTATGAGCGCGGTTGGCTATGGTTGACATAGAAGGAGCACAAGCCATGCATGGCTTGTGTGGGTCATGCCATGAAGGAAGAACTAAGCACGAATCATGCATAAAGTCATTGAACTATGCCATGAAAGCTTAGCACAATCTGATGGCACGACCTATGCCAATGGTCGTTCCATTTAGATCAAAACTAATGGGTTCAATTTTAAGTATGGTAAACTCAGAGCAGCCTAAAGAGTAATTGGAAGTAGATTTTTTGTTTAAGATGGTGAATTTTCATGGAAAATAGCCACACATATGGTAAACTCTTATTCTCTATGTCTTCAATTATATCTCTACTAAAGTAAGGGCAACGATAAAACCATGAAGTTGAGGTTTTGAGATGGATAGATGTATTTAAAGTAAAAATATTGATATCTAGTTGGTTTAGAGGGATTAGTACCCTTACAAATGAGTTGTTATAGGATATTAAAATTGGAGCTCAGATTGAAGTAGGCTCTACGCCGATTTTATGGGAATTAGGTAAGTGTTTTACACTTACTACAATAGACTTGCTTGATGAATTTGATATATTGAAATGTTATATGTCTTTTCAAACCTTGAATTAATTATGTGAGAACATAATTAAAGTGTAAGAATAAGCCAATTGTGATGCAAGATACAAGTATTGTGAAGCTTTGATTGAATAATGCTTATTATAAGTGTTCTTAAAAGTGCTCTTGTAAGTGTTTCTATAAGTGTTCTTACACTTATCCATGTTAAAAATGAATACTTATAAATTCTTAGGAATATGGGTGATGGATCTATAAGCTATGAATGCGTATCTGTACATGATTCTTATTGATGCTCATATGTGTAGGTTCTTATTATGAAAAAATAAAGCTTGAATTCTAATTCTTATTTGAGTGATCTTATATGAGCATGTTTGTGGTGATGGTATTGTTATGGCATGGTTATGGTTATTGCCTTTGGTATTATATATTCATATGAGATTGATAGTATGCTCTTTTGGCTATTGGCTTGATGATTTGTAGTTGAATTATAGTTGATGATTAAAAAGCATACGATTTGCTTTATTGAGCATACATTTGATATGAGATTGAGTGGCCATATATATATGAATGAATTTGATTCATATGTGTTGCACTAATTGTGTGACACTTGGCCAATATCCTAGGCTGAGCCTAAGGATGATTTCGACCTAGGCTTGATGCCAAACTAGGTTCAATACCAGTATGAGATTGATGATTATTCCAAATGGAATTTCGATGCCGGTCTGGGACCGACGAAAAATAAAAGAAAAAGAAAAAGAAAAGAAAAGAAAGAAAAACAAGTATGCAAATATACTTTGACCTTTTATTTGACTCTTATTTATGGATTTGATGCTTTATACTCTGTAGATATGGTGCATATATGATGTTAGAGATGTATGATAATCAAAGCACTTAATTGTTATTGACTTTAGAACTAAAACATATTCAGAAGTTGGTTTCTATTGCTATATGAATTATTTTTGCTTATACGTGATCAAGAACTTGCATATATGGGTTTGTGAAATATGGAATGTGAAGTGTTAATGGTTGACCCAGCTATGTTTAAATCATGTCATAGATTTGTATATAAGCTTAATGTGCAATCAGCTAAATTGTACTAGTAGCTATGAAGTGTTTTTTTAACAATTAAGACTTATATATATGATAAGAATGAGGAATGGTTGCTGGAAATTATGATGTTTTATGTCTGGTATTCTAGAAATTTCATGCTTAAATGGGTGTAAGGTTTTTATGAAGCCTTTTATAACTTGTATGTGAAATGCAGCACATTTCGGACAAGTCAGAAAGTTGGCACGCCCGTCCTGTTGGCCAACATAGGGGCGTGCTGAGTTCCACGATGTCAATTTTCCTTGGCACGACCTTTGCTCATGAGTTTGTTCTAGAAAGGATAAGCACAAGGGCGTGTTGACAGTAGGACCGTGCTCCCTGCATATTTTTCTGCAAACAACAAATTCAATTAAGTGAACGGTAATGCTCTAAAATGACAAAAGCACATACATATTCTAAAGAAGTGTAGCAACAGTTGTTGAGTAATTAAATTACTCAAGCATTTGTTTGATTGTGTTGTTTGTAGGGATAGGAGGACTTCCATAAGGAGGATTCGAGCACGTGTTTAGTAACATGGATAGATTTATGAAAGAATTTTAAAAGAAAGTTAATTAGTTTAAAGTTGGAATTATATTTCCATTGTATATGATTTTATACTTGATAATGTGTTGACTCTTTCCAATATAAACATATAATTATCGCTGTTTTTGAAAATAATAGGAAAATAACTGAAATAATTTTGAGCATCAAAGGGGTAGAGTCATATATGGATCATGTTGAGATGTAGTCGTGTCACACTCAAATAAGACCGAGAGGTAGTCGAGTTAAGCTGAGATCATGTCAAGACATGGTCAGGCATGCTCGTCCCATGTCGTGATGCGGCTGAGTCAAGGTGATATAGGGTCGAGTCACGTAGGGATGCGTCGAGTCAGTCGAGATGTGGTCGATTCAAGCCGAGACAGGGTTGAGTCACGTGAAGATGCGGTTTGGACGTGTTGTGTCACGCCGAGACGCAGTCCAATCACGCCTAGATGGGAATGAAGAATGCCGAGATGGGATCATTCACACTAATACTTGGTCAAGTCACACTGAGACACGATGAGTACCGCTTGTATACCACCAAAATGCGAACCATTCACACTTAGATGAGGTTGAATCACGTCGAGACGGTGTCGAGTCATGCCAAGATGAGTTTGGGTCATACCGTGAAGCGGTCGTGTTCTATCAAAGATTCTGTCGTGTCACGTCGAGAGGGGGTTGAGTGAAGGCGAGACATGGTTGAGTCATGTCGAGACCACGCTCCAGTCACATCAAAACAGGGTTGAGTCATACCGAGATTGCATCGAGTTACGTCGAGACATAGTCGAGACACTTCGAGACACATAGGAGTCACACTCATGCAATCGACTCACTCTGAGATGCAGTTGAGACTTGAGAAGACCCGATCGATTCACGTTGTGATGGCGTATTGTCTTGTCGAGATGCGGTCGAGTTACATCGAGACAGGGTCAAGTCACCTTGATCTGCAGTCAAGTCACACCAATATAGGGTCGAGTTATGCCAAGATGTGGTTGAGTCATGCAGTCGAGTCATACTGGGATATCTAACAAAGTTCATATGTACAAGATAGGACATTGTATTTAGAGATTCATCAGTATTTGAAACGTCAAATATCTGTCCTTGGACCTAAAATCACTATGTCTTTGATTGTGATTTCTAGTATACTTTGATATATACCTAATGTGACCATAAAAGATTAATAAGTATAGGTATGGTTGAGTATGGTATGGATTACAAGTAGAAGCATGAGTGAAGTGAAGGGATTAACCCTATCATGAAAAAGAGAGAAGATATCACTGGAATCATGATAGGCAAGATTGTGAATAGTGTGGCCACACCCAAAAGGAATGATTAGATCATTCATTCAAACTTATCAATCTTGTCATAGAGATAAAGAAAGTTATTTAGTACTAAATAAGGATGTTTGGAACATACCTTATACAAATAATGATAACGAATGTAGTGGGGAGATTTGAATTTTAGTAGGGTTATTCACCCCACTCGTCAGTTATTTAATTTTTGATGGCCATAGTATTTCAATAGAGATAGTATATGATTTATGAATTATTAAATTCATTAACATCATTAAATAGTCGTACAGATCGCACAGAGATAAGAGAAAACAAATATTTTTGGATTTTCACCTTTTGTCAGATTCTTGCTATTTGGGCCATATCGGGCAATTGAGCCAATTTTTTAATTGGGCCTGAAAAGGATGAAACCACAATTTTGGAAATTGTATAAAGAATTTTTAGACAATAAGGTTTTTTTGGATGATGTTGTTTAAGGCTTGTCTTAATAAAGACTAGGAGAAAATTATAAGATAATTATATTATATCTTATCCTTTTTTGTAAGAACAGAAGAAAGATTCAAAATATTATCCTAAAAACCCCAAGATTTATGCCAGCTATTAAGAATGGAATAGCGTGGTTTTAATTTAATTTTGAAATACAAATTGAGTCCTAACACAACTAGGGCATACAACTATTCAGAGAAAAAGAGAGAAGAGAGAATTAAAAACCTAGTTTTTCACTCTTCCACCACCAACATACCCCTTGGCCAAGATCCTCCAAGAAAGAATCAAGATTTTAATTCTTTAGTAATCTACTAAATAAAATAAGAGATTTAGTGGCTGATATTATCATCCATCCATCTCAGTGCATTTAGAATCGCCATTCTTTCATCCGATTGACAGAAAACTAAGGTGAATCACTAATACCTTTGTGCACCCATGTGTTAGTTTTGTAGAAGGACTACACATGGAGTCGTAAGGAGTCTCAACCGGATCATGTCGAGGCGCATTCAAAGCACGTTTGGATCTCACCGAGACAAGTTCGAGTTGCGCCCCAATCGTGCTTAGACACAGTCGACTCACCGTCGTATACACACAGATATGGTTGAGGCTGCCCGAGATGCAATCGAAGATCAGATCATGTTGAGATGCAGTAGAGTCACAATTCGATCATGGCGAGAAATAGTCAAGTCACGATTAAATCACAATGACACGCACTCGAGTCACGCTGAGACGCGGCCGAGTCACGATTAGATCATGTTGAGTCGTAGTGAAGTCACGCTAAGATGTTTTCGACTCACGATTAGATCACACAGTACGAGTCACGATTAGATCATGCTGAGACGCAGTGAAGTAACGTTAAGACGTGTTCAAATCACAATCAGATAACATAGTGATTGAGTCGAGTCACGCTGAGATGCGATCAAGTACCGACTATATCACCGTGAGACGTGGTCGAGTCACGCTCAGATCACACCGAGGCATGGTCAAGTCAAGCTCAAATCACGCTAATATACGTTTGAATCAAGCTTGAATCAAGAAGAGAGGCAGTCCAGACAACCCCTGATCACCTCGAGTTAAGCTTGGATCACACTGAGACAAGGTCGAGTCACACCGAGATGCGGTCGAGTCATACTTAGACAAGGTTGAGTCATGACAACACGCGATTCAGTCATGTCGAGATGTGGTTGAGTCAAGCTAAGATCCAGTTCAGCCACACTCTAAAGGTGTTGAATCAAGCCAAGACAAGGTTGAGTCACGCTCAGAACATGCTAGACGTGCACTACAAAAAAAACGATTTTAGCGACCAAACTTTTAGTCGTTAAAATACATATTCTGGTCGCTAAATGAATTTAGCAACCAAATTTAACGTCCAAAAATGCGTCGCCTAAAACATCGTGGCTAAATTCATTTAACGTCCAACTGGATGCTATTCAGTGTCCACGTAGTCGCTAAATGTTTAGCGTCCACGTGGACGCTGAACAAACTTAGTGTCCACGTGGATACTAATGTTGAGCATCCACGTGGGCGCTAAACATTAGCATCCACATGCACATAAAATAAATTTGTTAATATATTTGGTTTTTTTAATTTATTTATATTAATTTTAATTTAGAATTGATTTGTAATTTAAAATTAAATATGAAATTAGCATTTAAAATGAAAAATTATAAATATTATAAAAAAGATACTGAACGATAAAATAAAATATATAAGAAATATAGTATAACATTCTTACATAAATATAAAACAACATAAAAGATACTGAGGGGTAGTCGTCGGCGCTTCCTTAGATGCAGATGTTGGACTAGTGGAAAATAGCCTTACCTGGTGCTTTATCTTTGCCAACTGCTACTCCAGTGGGTTGATCTGAGTCTGTAGATGCTGGTTATTGCGGGTAACCTCTGCAGAACGCGTGGCATCTCGGTGTGGATCCGATATCCGATCGGCAAAAAATCTCCTACAGCAGTGCTGACGCCAAAACCAGACCCATTGGGCCGACATTGTAACGCCCTGAAAAATATCCTCAAAGTTTGGCAAAAAAGAGTAGGTTAGAACATACGAGAACTACCAGAAACGGACTGTCCTAAGGCTTGAAACGGCCACAGGAAGGACCTAGGAAACTGTTCCCATGGCCGTTTTAGGCCACTTCTCAGCACAACATAATGGGAGCAGCCGTGGAAACGGCTAGAGGCCGTTATGGACGTTAGTGCGTGTTTTGTAAAAAGAAGAGAAAGAAAAACCATATAGTCGAGCCTAAACAGTTCCCACTGTTTCCTCTCAACCCCAAGCTCGAAAACCACCTTTTGAACCTTTCCAAACATAAAAATCTTGCTTTCCACACATAAAAACTCCTACATTTTGCTAAGGAAGCATAATCTACACAAACTTTATCATTTCCTTCGATTTTCCATCGAGGTAAGCTCTTGAACCCTATAATTATCTGAGTTTAATAGGAGTATTGAGTAGGGTTTTGTGGGTTTTGATGAGTGTTCGTAATGGTTAGGGAATGTGGGTTCATTTTGTGAGAATGGTGGAAGTTTTGTGATTTTAGGGTTAGGAAATTAGGGTTTTTGGGGAAATCCAAGATTAGAACATGGAAATGAGTTTGAATAGGGTTTAATAAGCAAAATATGGTTTGGTTATGTGTAGAATGTAGTACTCGGTGCTCGGAGCGAGGTTGAGCCGGGGACCGTGTGCGCAGATTTCGAGGTAAGTGCTTTTTGTCACTTACTATTGCTATGTGAGTATTTGTTTGGTTAAATGTATAATATAAATGTTCGTTTGGCATTTGATAGTATAAATGTGACTTTGGAAATATATTACGCTTGAAAATTAATTATGTGGTAAGTGTGGTTTTGTTAAGTTGGTTTGAAAATTGTTGGTGACCCTATGTGCTGGAATGACAATGTGTGTGGGTTATTATGATTTAATGTGAATGAGGTTTGACTATGAACTTAACTAAATGGCTTGAGGTGTGTAAAGGAATGGTGCTGTTGCTTGGGTTTTGAAGTTAATGAGATTGACATGAGTTGGTATTGTTGGAATGTGTCGATAAGGGTAAAGTGTAAGGGAATGTATTATGATGTATTTTCATAGTTATGGTGTTTTCATTTAAAAATGAGTACGTGGTAGATTGTGTGTGGTATGTTAATATGATAAAACGTATAAGATGGATTATAAGTATGTTCGGCTTATTTGATTTTGTCGATGGAAGTACTCATATGTGGCGATGATTGATGTTTTGCGAACTTGGTATGGTTTGGGATGTGTGCATTTAAGTGTTGAAGCTGCTTAAATGTTGAAATGTTATTTTGGCTGCCCATCAGGTGTGAACGGCCAAGGGAACGACCAGGCTGGTCGTTTCCCACGGCCATTCCCTTTAATTTTTGTGGACAGGGAGTGTGAACGGCCAGTCTAACCATTCCACTTGGTCGTTCCCCTTGTTCTGTTTATTTAAATTGGAGAGTTAAGAGGGGTAAATTGATACGGGTTGGTCTAATGATTTATATGCTTAAAGAATTGTATGCAATAATGTTAAAGGTTATATAAATTATTCGTTATGAAAGGTACGAATATGAACATATAATCTTGTATGATTTATGTATGTGATTTATGTTGAAAATGATTTAGAGAAAAGAATAGAAGTTTTGAAAAGAAAGAATGATGATTAGGTGTACTTTGGGATGCTTACTAATGTGTGCTTTTCCTATGTATCATAAAAATAAAAGTGTAAGGAAATATGTTGGATGATCATAAGTATAAAGCTTGTGATGAAACGTGTGAATACTATGTTGATATGAGCTATGAAAACTTGGTTTGTGGTATGGTATGTTGTGGTTTTCTTGCCATAAATTGGCATATTATGGATGACATGTCAAAATATTTTTGTTTATCATGCGCATGTGAGAATGTTCCTTTTTTATTATATGATGAACTCATATGGGTTACATACGATGTATATTTGATTTATGTCATAAGTTTGGCTATTATGAGCGTTTGGCTGATGTTGTGAATTGAAATATTGTTGTGGAACATTCATGTGCATGTGTTGTGAGAAAGTTTGAGATGAAATGCATGGAGTTGCATTCATACATACCATTATTATGTTGGCATGAGCACGTGTATGTTCATGCATTGAGATACAGGAGCTTATGGCTCACATGTGATAAAATGGGGAATTGGCCCAAATGTTTGAGAACACAAGAGCTTGACTCTTGATATTATGTTATGCCGAGCGAGAGCTCGATGCTGGGAACGACCCGATGAATGATATGAAAAAAGGAAGACAAGATGTTCTTTCGTGTGATAAAATGGGGGATTAGCCCAATATTTGATAAATTGGGGGATTAGCCCAATTGTGACTTGATGCCGGACAAGAGCTCAATGACGGGCCAGACCTGATCATTTGAGGCCTAGCAAGAGCTCAATGAGTTGATGTCGGGCTAGACCCGATGTTTCAGACCCCGGGGTACATATGCATGTGGAAATGCATTAGCATTTCATTCTCATTCATTTTGCTTACATGGCATTGAATTGCATGGAAAAGAATGTGTATGGATTGTAGATATGATATGAGTTGACTTGTGATTAGCTAATTAGTGTGTATGAATTCATGATTGAATGTGTTGTTGCATGAGTTGAGTTATATGCTATTATCTGATGTTGGCTTGTATTGGGATGATACTATTGTGCATGATTATGGTATGGTTGGTTTATGAACATGAATGAATCTAAGTAGTAAGATGACTCGATTGTGTTTTACTGATTTTATGTAAGATTTATGAATGTGGTTATGACTGGATGTTGTGTGATTGATTATGCGAGATCCTTAAAATTTTGTTTTGCACGTGACAGGCTAATCGATATATTGTGAGAGAATTGATGATTCTGATTTGGATGTAATTATAATTGTGTGGAGGTTAGGTCACGTTAGGCTGAAGGTTCCCCTGTGCATTTAGCATAACAACTACAGGGATCCGCTTACTAAGTATTTCTATATACTCACCCTTGTTTTGTTCTGTATATATGTGCAGAGTGACAGGTAACCGGGACGGGACAAGTTTTTGGCAAGGCTAGAGGTGCGATACTTCTTGAAGGTCGAGCTCCTAGGATTTTGATTAGGATTGTTTGGTATGCTTGCCCAAATTATATATATATATAAGAATTACGAACATGGCATGTCAAACTAATTTCCATTTCCTTCCTCATTTTAAAACATATTGATGTATTATTCCACTCTGGTTTGCATTTTATGTTTTGGGCAAAACTATGTTCCATTTTCTCTCACCTATACTTATGTTTTAAAAAGAAAAAAAATAGAGCGCGGATTTCAAGGTTTATTGAAAAATGAGTTTTCAGATTTTGGCCTCACAGACACCGCCTACGGCCCCAAGGTAGGCATCACATTGGTCCTAGTAGCTGGTGCTGCCCTCTAATAACGAATGCAAAATTGAAAAAGAATGCAAAATATGTATAACATAGATGAACCTCTGCCGACCTCTCGTCAATGAACTTGGTCGGATCCTCGCGGTGTGCTCGTGGGGATAAACTGGTCGTCCCAACTGAGCCTCCTGAAAGTATATCAATTAAAAAAAATTGTTATGTATAATATAATAATAAATTTGAATTAATTAAAACAGTAAACGAAATAAAAAAATGCAAACCAGTCTCCGGCGATGCTCTGCATGTGTAATCGACCCCTCAGTGTGCAAGGAAGGCGGCGATCTATGATTCGCCTTTTACTGGGCCGACTTGGATTGATAATCTGGCGTCAACAAAACTGCCATCCACAAGTCCCAAGTAGGCGAATCGATCCAAGATGGCTACCTCTTGGATGTCCTCGATCTCTAAACCATGCCGTTGTACGTACGGGCAGCCTGCTTTTCCACTTCTTGACTTGTGCCCCCAAATTTGACTACCATTTCATAAATAATTATTTCTTTTTCCCCAAGAATTGACACCCAAACTTGGAATCATTTTTATTTTTGATAATATAAATTTTAAAACAATTTATAAAAAATACATTTCATTACTTCAATTCAACCCATACAAGGTTTACGAAAAATGCTTTATGAAGATTGAAGTAATACAAAATTTTCTTGATTATTAAAGAAAAAGGAATCGGGAAAATTCCATTTCCATAATAACCTAGCAAAAAAATTATGTGCACTATTATTTTACGATACAATATTTTACATGAAAAGTTAAAATCACCATAGTGCACAGCCCACCTTAGTTC
>CANYCX010033469.1:0-29529 GCA_948193385.1 Breynia disticha f. nivosa
CAGTCGACTGATGAAGATTCTTGATAGCTAAAGTGAGCCACAAACCCTAAAAATATGGTAAGGATTCATGCCTTTGACCTTAAAACAAGGGACATGTTTAGTGGAATGTTTGAACTTAGTTGATCAGAATATTTTGAGTAACTAAACCAGAAATTATGGATGGGAATAATGCTTTTGACCTAAAAATCGGGGATATGATTTTTGAAGTTCAAAAAGCAAGATGTACAGGTATGCTGTCGACTAGCAGGAGAAACCAGTCGACTGGAAAGAGTTCCAGTCGACTTATATAGAACGCGGGTAGATACAAAATCACGTTCTTCCAATTGAAACCACGTTCTTACTTGGAGCAGGATTGAAGATTCAAGTGTATTACCAACCAGTCGACTGGTGAGTTAGGTAAGTCGACTAGTGTGTGGTTTTATTCAAGTGCAGGAAAAATCAGTCGACTGGTGCAACTGACAGTGAACAAAAGTTGATTTTTTAAAGCAGGTGGAAGTTGTCATTATTGAAGTATAACGGGCAAAAACTCAAAAGGACTTATAAATTGAGGTTTTTGCTGGAGAGAAGACATAACACAAGCTTACAAAAGAATTGAATAAGTCTTCCAAAGCAATTGTGCTTATTTTCTCTAATGTTCTTGTAACTCATCTAGAAATTGTTTCTAGTTGAGAGATTACATCTTTGTTGGCTTCTTGAGCCAAAATTCAAGTGTGTAATAAGTGCTCACTAAGCTTTGAAAAGTGATATGGGAGCTTAGGTAGCGGAGTAGGTGTTTGATCCGAACCACTCTAAATCATGTGTTCTTGATTGTTTGTTTCTTATTCCACAAAAATCTGTCATCTCCATCCAAGCTCTATTCAACCCCCCTTCTAGAGCTTGCCTAGATCCTACATTTAAGACCTTTAGGAATTGGTAATTCTTATTGCGAAAATCAAATGGATATATAGGATCGGACACAGAAAATTAGGTTAGGAAAGGATTTTTTTATATTTCCGGTTAAGTCATATTTTGGGCTTACTTGAAGGGAAAATATATGAGGTGTTATAAGTGATTAATTGAGTCATATTAGTTCCCAATTAAATGGGACACACAACTAACCATGGTGATTAATTATTTATAATTAATCACATGTTCAGAAAGAAGGAAGAAGTTGTGTAGGAATTAGAAACTTGTTTTAGTGTTTTATTTGGAATAAAATTATTATAAAACATATGGATGATTCAAGAGATAAATTGTAGTTTGTTATAGAATAATACATGGGCTACCACCCTAAAAAGGCCATTTTCCTATTTGCTCAGTCCATCAAAAGTCCTTCCTATTTTAACACTTTTTGCAAAGTTTTCCCAGAAATACCATCCTTATTTAAAGCCCATGTTTGAGGTAGTTTTGGCACGCACGTATCTTCCCTCTCTCCTACATTTTCAAGATTCTGTGTTTTCTTCCTATTTTCGCACGTTCCCTCCATTTTCGCACATCATTTTCTTTCCAAATTGAATTTTTAAATGATTTCGTTGCATTTTAATCATTTAGTTTTCAGGGTTCGCAGTTTATGTTTCATTTTTTGAAGGTTATTTTTAGTTTCTATTTTGTGTTCATTTTGTTTTAGGGTTTTCTTGCATCGTAGTTTTTGCTTTTCTTTTTTTAGTTTGCATTATTCTATGATTGTTTAATAATGAAGATTCGGGGGAAGGTTTCGCTTTATAGTTGCAATTTTTTCAGCTCTTGGAGGTGTTTCTCGTTTTGCATGTTTAACATTTCAGTGTTTTTATTTGTGTTTTTGCTTGTGATGTTATTATTTATTTTCTATTTTGTGTGTTTCAGTTATGGCTAAGAAGGATTCTTCATTGAAGACGAAACCTAAGAAGAAAATTTTAAAGCAGATGAAGGTTGGTTGTTTTAATTTGATTTTTTTATTTCAGTAGTTTTTTAGTTGGAAAAAATGAAACCTTCTTCTCTGAGGTTCTGAAACAGCTGAAGTTTCTAGAGACTCTATTCCAAGGATTTTGATATGGAGGGCTTTGAGTTCACCTATTTTAAAGGATTTGAAAGTGCAAGTATTTAATAGTCTTGATGTAAGTGTTTGCTTTTATTATTTTTTATATCTATTATTGTTGGTTTTTGTTTTGTTTAATTTTTTGTCTTTTTTGTCTGGCATTTTTAAGTTGATAGTATTACAGTCCCTTAGGAGTAAATTTTTCTGTTAGATCTTCATGATCTATTTAAGGACAAGTCAAAGAAAGTTTCGAGGTATTTTTCAGCTGGAGTTGATTATTCTGATCGTAATGCGTTGTTGGAATCATCCGTGCAATCATTGTCATAAGAGACACATGCGTTAAAGGAGAGTTTGTTCAAACATTTGAGGATATATAACAATCTAAGTCATAACACTTTTTTGGTACTGGACAATTCTTTGAATAAAGTGAAGAGGAATTTGGGTTTGAAAGAAATTTTAAAAAATTAGGCATTTTTTATTAAGTAATTATTTTTTTCTTGATTTTGTTAATTCTTATGAATTGATTTTTTTTGTTTTTAGAATTGGATTCGTTCTTTTGAAAAAGGAGGTGAAGAAATTTCACAGTCTGATTCGTTATAAAAGGCTATTGATTCTTCTGATTTTAGCGAAGGGTTTGAGGCCATTCTAGCTAGTCGTGATAGCGTTGATTTTGTTCATAATGAACCTACAACAATTTTGATTGGGGTTAATCATCCTTTTGCCTACAACTATTTTTTGGTGCAATTTATTGTTATATATATGATTGGTTATTTTTGCTTTTTTCTGTATAAGATGAAGAAGCAAGAAACGAATGAAAAGATTATAATAATGTTCAAAAGGAAGGACCTGTTGTTGTTTAGGTTTTCTCATCTTACTGTCGGCTTATTCATTTTTTTAGATTGACTTTTTTGGTGTAATGTTTGTATGTGTGTTTTTAAAAGAATGATTTTTCTGAAACGGACAAATCTATAGAGGTTTCAATTGTAGAGAAGGAAAAAACTGTTGTTCAGATTAGTCAATTTTTTTAAAACTTTATTATATTTTTTATAGTTCTATTTAATTTGTGTTTTTTATTATGTAGAGTGAGCATGAGTATGTTGTAGCAGTTGAGGATGTCAATGTTGTTGAACTTTTATCTCCAACTGATTTTTCAGTTGATGAGAAAGAGACAACTGTAATTGAGGTTTATCATTTTTTTGTCATCTTATATTCTTATGTTTTTTGTAATGTTTGTTGTTTGAATTCTTATGTCATTTTTTGCCATGTAGAGTGAAGCAGAAAACATTGAAGGAGGTTGAGATGTTGACATTGTTTAATCAACATTTCTTAAAAAAAAATGTTTTCTAAGCTATTGTATGCATTTTAATTTTTTTGATGTTTTTTAATGCTGTTATTTTTGTTTTTAACAATGCCAATTGTGTTTTATTTTCAAATTGTAAATCAAAAAAATATTTTGCTTTCAAGTGCTGTTGAGATTGATGAAGATATTTGGAATGTTATTTCTAATATTGAAACAATGGTAATGTACTTTTTAAAGTTTTCTTTTTTTTATTAGTTGTTCAAAAGTTTAATTGATTTTGTTTTTATTTTTTGTTTTGTTATTGTTGTTATTCATATAAGTAATTAATATGTTTGCTTTTTTTTTCATTTTTTCTTTTGTATATATTATTTTTGTGAACTTATAGTCAACTTTTTGTCATTATAGGATGAACAATCTATATATTTTGAACATCCATTGTATTTTTATCGTCTATTGCTTTGAGAGTATTATTTTTTATTATGCCAGAACTTTTTCAGATGCTTTTCAGTTGATATTTTATATATGTTGTTTTGGTAATTGTGTTTTCTTAGTTTAAATTCATTAGTGTTTAATTGATCTTTTCATTTTTCAGGACATTAGTTTAAATGAGAAAGCCGATGTTATAGATGTTTGTAAGGAATCTGATGGTCAGCTTTTAGAGATTTTGGTCCCCGTGTCTCTAGTTAAAAGTTTGATGGTAATAAACATAACCTTGTCTCTCATTTTTTTTGTTTTGTTTTTTTTAATGGTTTTTTATGAATTCTTTTATGTTTTATGGGAGATTGAGAAGTCTGTGAATAAAAATGTTGAAATTGGATCTATTTCAGAAGTTGAAACTCAAGTTGGAAATTTATTCTTTTACTTTGTTTTGTCAACACTTTGTCATCAGTTTTTTTTAATTCCCCTGAATTTTTTAACAAGTTGCAAATGATGACTTTTGGGGAATATTTTGATTTTGATGCATTTTTAACTCTCTAAAAATTTCAGTGTTGCTGCGTTCAAAATCTTTGGATCTTCAGCCAACTATTGATTCTACCAAGTCATCAGATGTAACATATACAAGAGTTGCTGGTGAATTGTTTTCTGCAAATACTGGCAAGAAAGTAGTTTATCATCTTCACCTTTGAAGAAAATCGAGAGAGGGAAACCGAGATCATTAACATACAAATTTTTGCATGAGTTAGGAAGTGTGGAACATTTGTGTGTGAGAGCAAAAATGGAAAACTTCTGTATAAGGGTGGCTATCCTATGAATGATACCATTGGGATGCTTCCTAACGAAAATATGGTGAATGAATTTTCTAAGTGGTTGGAAGAAGGAGTTTTTAACACTCAAGCGTAAGTTTTTGTGTTGTATTATTTATATATTTATATATAGATGTTCTTTGTGTTTTTTGACAATTGTTGTTTTTGTTTTTTTGCAAATCAGATCCATACTCAATTAACTAAGATATACTTGATCCTATTTTTGAATTTCCTGTTGAAAGTATTTCACGGAATAAGTGGTTTTTGATTTGTTCTATGTGGATCGATTTCTCAAGTCGTCGATAATTTTTTATGTGTTGTTTTATAATTTTGAATTCATGGTCATATTATTGTCTTCTTATTTATTAGTAGTTTATTATATAATACATATTCTTTGTTTTGCAGCATATAAACAATTTATTTTATTACATTAGAAAATCAATCAAATATCGATTGAACTATAGAAAAATCAATACTACTTATAATTTGTTTGATCAAGTGTTAAAGGATTAATATGACATATACAAAAATGTAATCACACTTCGAAAGAATGTTGCAAAAAAAGTAGGCAAGAAAGAGTATGACAAGTCAATTGAATATGGATGTTCATGATGAATGGCATCCCCGCAAAATATATTATGGGGGAAGAGCTTGGGATGTTCTATTCTATGGGTGTATGAAGTACTCATGCATGTCAATCTTGAAAATATGCATCAGTTTCTGTTGAGGTTGAATTTTCTTGAGCCGAACTTATATTACTATGATTCATTGGCAGTTGATTGCAATAGGAAGAAGAAGAATGTCAGTTTTGGGTCTATTACTTCAATATCAAGAAATATTCTGTAATCCTTTCATATATTTTGGTTGCATATGGAGTTTGAATTTAAAATTAATCTATCCCAATATAAACAGATAATTATGCATTTTATATAGTTATGAGATTCCAATTATGAGAATGCCTACCCATCTTTGTTCATTTCTGTTATTGCTAATTTTTAGTTCTTTAATTGTGGAAATGCCCAATTTTTCAGTTTTTAATTATACAAATATCAATCTCTATATATGAACAAAAATGAACAATAATAAACATTATAGACATATATGATTTCTATAGAACATGCCGTTTAAATCTCACGATTTTTAGGAAGTGATTAGATTCCTATTTGAACTGTATATTCTGATTTTTTAGCAATTAGATATGATCATTAATTATGAACATATATGAACAATAAAGAACACTATACATAACTATTCTTTTTATAAAATTGGCAAATTGTTTTCAATTGTCATGCATTAAAAGACTTGTCTTTCTTAAATCCTGATTCGATGGATTTTAATGTTTATAGATTCCCTTTTTGAGTAAATCTTTTAATCACCGATATAACTTCCTTTCTCTCATCCCAAACAAAAATTTTTCTTTTTTTATTTTTATTTGTTAACGTTAATGATGTATGAATATTATTTTTTTATTGTTCATTTTTGTTATTTGTTTAGTAATATTGTAGATATTTTTAAGTTTTTTGTTTTGAGGATTTTTTTGGTATACAAGAGTTTGTTTGTTCTTTTTGGTTGATTTTTTTAGTTACTGCTGAAAATGTAGACATAAATGCTGCATGTTTTCATTGCATGAAAATAATTTTAAAAATTAACATAAAACAACAAAAATAAACATTTATGGGCATATATATATATTTTTCCCTTACTGTTTAAATTTATATGTATTTTTATTGAAAAAAAACAAAAATGACTTTTGTTCTTCGAGACAAAAATATGTATTTATGTTGATTTATGCAATGTTTGTATTTTCTATGATGGGTTGTTAAAGTTTTTGAATTTTTTAGGCAATGAACATATGAGACCAGCATTAGATTGATTTTAGGATTAAATATGACAATTTTTTAAAATCAAATGGAAGTTACACATTTGGATTGTTTCAAATTATAGAAGTTATTTAAAAAATCAGCTGAATTCTATTATTGTGATTGTGAATTTAAAATCAGTCATTTTAATAATTGTGTATAAAAACATATCTTTACAAAATAATAACAAATTTTGTAAATTATAGAAGTTACATGGACATTTTTAATTATAGAAATGTCAAAAATGGCATTCTTATTCTATAATTTTACTCAAAATTTCCTATTGAAAGGCCCAACTAAAAACAAGTAGTTTTGAGTCATAAATACAACATAATATATAAAAAACATATCTTTACAAAATAATAACAAATTTATCATTTAATTTTTTAATTAATTATTTTTAAAAAATCTATATTTTATGAAAAATATTATCTATTTTATTTTTAATTACTTTAGTATTATAATTTAAATAAATAAATAAATATTACTAATCTACCATATTAAAAAAATCCAGGGTGAGGTCGCGTGGGGAGTAAACGGTAAACCGACTGAATATTACAAAAACAATTGACATCTTCATAAAGTTATTTGTTCCATTCCTACTTCTCTTATCACCTCCGAAACAGAATAAAAAAACCGTCCGGATGGATTTCACCAAAAAACGAAAAATCGAGGAAAACGGCACCGTTTCCACCCAGTCCACTGCCGTATTATCCCCACAAGACATCCGCAGAATCCTCGACCCCTTCACCAAAGACCAACTTTTAGACATCCTCCAAACCGCCACACTCTCCCACCCCGACCTCCTCGCCGCCGTCCGCGCAGTCGCTGACCTCGACACCTCCCTTCGCAAGCTATTCATCCGCGGTCTCTCCTCCGAGACCACCACCGACACCCTCCGATCAATTTTTTCTGCCTACGGCGAACTCGAAGAGGCCATTGTAATCTTCGACAAAACCACGGGGAAATCTAAGGGCTACGGATTTGTTACGTTTCGCCACGTGGACGGTGCGGTTATTGCTTTGAAAGAACCGAGTAAGAAAATAGATGGGAGAATGACGGTTACGCAATTGGCTTCTGCTGGGGTTTCGAACTCTGGGGCTGAAAGTGACGTAGCGGCACGGAAGGTTTATGTAGGGAATGTGCCCTATGAGATTGGGTCTGAGAGGTTGTTAGGATTCTTCTTGATGTATGGTGAAATTGAGGAAGGCCCTTTGGGGTTTGATAAGGCAACCGGGAAGTCAAAGGGCTTTGCTTTTATTATTTACAAGACTGAGGAAGGCGCCAAAGCCGCTATTGCCGAGCCTATGAAGAATATTGATGGCCATCAAGTGATTTGTAAATTAGCTGTTCATAATAAAAAGGTTAAAGGGCCAGGGGGGAATTTGAATGCTGGTAATCTGCAGGTTCCGCCGCAGCAGACTTCAATGGGGTTGTCTCAGTACGGTGGCACTGCCAATGTGGGTCATTATGGGGGGTTTTCCGGAAATTATGGCTTCAATTCGACGGTGGGGGGTTCGAGTGGAGGGTTTGGCGGTGGGCACTATGGTGTTTCGCAGTACGGAGGTGCGGCGGGGAGTGGGGAATTAGGTGCGGCGGGTGGTGTTGGTGGTTCGATGTACAGGATTCCGCCAGCCAGTTCTATTGGAATGCCATCTGGTGGGTTTCCGGAGAGTGGCATGGGGCCTTATGGATTGTCACAGCAGCAGCCGCCACCTTTGCAGCCTAGAGTTCCACCTGGTGGGATGTTTCAGAATATTCCGCCGTACTTTTGAGGTGAAGTTAATGCCTTCTCTTTTGTATTTGTTTGATGTGTTGATGCAGGGTTATGGAAATTGGTTTCTCTCGTCTTTTTTGCAAAGTTTGCTTAGTTAATTTTTTTTGTTTTTGCGATCTCTCTTTTAAAAGTTTGTATTGTAGTCTTTATGTTAATTGAATTAGTCTATTGGTTAGTAGATGGTCTAGTTAGTTGCAGTGAATTCCTTTTCTGAAATTCAAATCTGGTGGTTGTGAGTTTCAGTTGTTTGTTCTTCTTGCTCTTTATTGCAACCATTCTGTTGATTTGGAGACGCTTCCACTTGTTGGGTAGGGTTCAGGGTGTTTTTTTTTTATTCTTTGCTGTCTGTTATTTTCCTTTTCAACTTTGTTTCGAAAGGATTTGGTTTCCAATTTTTGTTGGATTGGCTCTTTCAACGTTTTGTTATCTTGTTTGTTGCCTTCCTCTTTCCATGTTCTTTCTTATCTTGCATTGTTTATTGTGATGGAAGGGCGCTCATGAGGATGTCTTAGATATGGCATTTCTATAAGAATGTAGCATTGATGATTTTTGTTCCTCTCTTTGAAAGCCATCACGGTTTTGTTTGGTGCTTCTTCTGATGCTTCTTTCACTTTCTTTAAATTTTTAACATATGATTGTTGTAGTCGTATGGGGTGCTTCCTCATTTTTTGTATAGTCTCTCTCACTTTTTTTTTTTTTCAATTTGTTTGATTTTGATGGCTTTTTGTATATTTGCTCAAACTGTTCTGCTAAACTTTTTTTTTTTTTGCTTTTATCTTCCTATTTTGGGTATTGATGGCCTTGTTTTATATGCTTGTATTAAATATTCTGCTTTGTTTTCTGATCAGTGTTTGGTTCAGGTGTAGAGAGCTTCTTGGACCCAAATGCTTTAAATGGTTATCCTGATTTCCTGAATGCAGACATGAAATCTGTGGTTTAATATGTGGACTGCTGTGCTTTTGTTACTGATTCCCTTCATCTACTATAAGTTGGTCAATATATCATGGATGCTGCATAAAGTTTACAAAAGTTAGTTTAGAATGTAGATCAGTACTTCTTTACATTTTTAGAATGTAGATCAGTACTTCTTTACATTGATTGTAGAACTTTTTTGGTGCTGTGTTTATTTTCCCCTGGATATTTTATATTCCTATTATCAAGATTACCTTGTGTACTGTGATGTTAATGATATATCTAAATGGCTGCTATTTTCTATTTGAGATTTTCTTGGTCTGGATTTATCTGTTTCTGATGTATTGCAAAATCCTTGGTTCTTATTCCATGCACAATTGATGCTGCAATTATTTTTAGCATAATTGGGAAGTTTTTGTGGGTGCATGCATTTATATTTAATGGACTGTCATGGTCTTCGATCGAAGATCTCTCTTGGTATTGCTTGTAGAGTTGTTGAGCATGCCTGAGGTACATGCCTAGTTGTGACTTTGATATGTTGAGGCTTTTTAGTGTCTTTCTTTGGTCAGATTCTTTGATGATCTTGATCTACATGAGCTTCCAATGAAACCTGAAACGACTACATGATTGGATCATCCCATCACAAAGCTAACTTCAATGCTCATGGCATTAGAATCCGAGTTCAATGTCTTAGCATTTTTTGCACTAATCAAATGCTTCAAATTTTGATTGACAAATGAATCTACCATTCTTCCTCAAGCAAACATTTCTTCCTTTTCTTATGCATGTTCTTCTCTGTCCACCTGATTGCTTTTGTTCGAGTTATTTGTAAATGAAATATAATTGCATTTTCTTTTTATTTACGTGGATGTAATTTTTAAGTTGAATTGTTCGTATCTTATGTTATTGCCGATGCTTGTGTTTGGGGCTAAGGTCATCCTTTAGCATGTGGTGCGAGTCAATTTTTTTGCTGTTTTTATTCTTTTATAACATCATTGAAATCCTTTGGTAGTGTCCCTTTATTCTACTGATTCCCAGTGAAATATGCCATGGTTTCACCACGTTTACAGTTACTTTTTTATACTGGTTTCATGTATTCTCTTGGTTACCTGTCTTTGTATCTCATTCTATAGCAACCTTTGTGTTTATGTTAGTGTACTTCACTGAGGAGTGGGAGAAAGTATCGAGTATTGCTGTGTTTTAAACCTAAATACTAAACGAACTTCCGTGAATTTGAAGCAAGGATATCTATGCTTCGAATGCTAGATGGCAAAGAATTGTCCAAAATAGTTACTTGCTCTGAATCCTCATAGATGGCAAATAACATTGTTGTTGTACTCTTATTGTTACGGTTTCCACAATCTATTACATCTTTAACGTGGTGCGCTGTCCAATTTGTTCGAGTTCATTTGTCATCTTGACCATGTTTTTTTTAATTGATGACTCATGACGAGATTGAAAAACGATGACCGTGACTTCGATTTGTTGAGTTTGCTTAAAAATTGGTTCCTATGACATTTTTTTGTTTTGTTTCTGAGATTCTGTAATTGAGCATTATTGATGTTGAGCCCTTGGTTAATACGTGGTCTCTCCGAGCATATGTTGCATATTTAACAGTGACTAATGATTTTGAGGCGTGTTTGCTGTTTGTGTTGACATATTGTGGTGGTGGTTGAATGCAATCCCACCATAAACTGGTGGCTGATGGCCTTGGGGAGGTGGTGGCATGTGAAATTTTGGTTCCCTTGGAATTAGGGCAGCGAATGGAGCAGACATCATAAACACGAATCGAATTCGAGCCGACATCTCCTTGGGACTTTCCTTCGCTTAATCAGAATCCGATTCTCGTCCTATCTTAGTACCACTGGCAAGTTCTTGCTGAATGCTGTATGTTCTCTGACCCACCTTGTGTTTTCTCGACTTTTTCTTCCTGAGCTTGCAGTTGGCGGCGGCGGCGAGTCATGTTCTTAGACTTGGAACTGGACCTGCCATTTTGTGGATGGTCACTGATCTATTTGACTAGGTATATTAATGTGTATCGATCAATTAAATGATGGGAAATTATTTTATTTAACTATAATTGCAGTTTTGATCGGAAAAACTATAATTTAGTAATTTATTTTCGAATTACACTTTCGTCCAGTTTAATTTTAGGCTTTGCTTTACTGGGTTTAATATGAGTTAATCACCCAACTTTATTTTTTTAAAATAACTTTCTTGTATCGATGGTATACAAAATTATATAGCCTATTCTCTTTTTTTTATTTATCCAAATTTTTAAAGTAAAGTTCCTTGTTTTATTAAAAAAAATTAAGCACTAATGCCTTTAATTTCTCTTACTTACCTCTGGTGCCTTTAATTATTCTTAACTTTTATAATGGACAAATTTCGCCCAAAAAAAAAGGCGAAATTCGAAAATTAAGTTGTTATCCTAAAAATGTGAATTGATATAAAATTAGCCTAAAAGTGAGGACTATAATTGTTATATGATAAGTTGAAAAGTAAGGAGAGGGGAAATACAACAACAAATTCTTGGATGAGAATGAAAATAAAATTAAATTTTGTGACAAAGTTATATATTACAAAATTTAATTTTGTTCTGATTTTCTTATAAATCAAGATGTCCCCTAATGTAATGTGCAAATGAGGCATGAAAAACAAATTGATAAAGTTTGTCGAAAGTGGTGCGTACACTTGACCTAACCTCGGCGTCACTTACTGCCAGAGTTGAAATGAAAATGAAAAATGTCGGCCCCATAACTTCTCCTTTTGACCTTTATCTCCTGTTTTTTCTCTTTCTTAGTTTCTGCTACTCTCATCACTGGTGACTCATCCTTCATCAACCTCCTTTCTTTTTCAATTTTTTCCAATCTGAATTTTCCTTTTCATGCATTTCAATGTTCATCATCATTCCTTTCTAGTTTTTGTTCTCTGTATGACTTTTGTTTTCTTTTTTCCCCCTTTTATGTGTTGATCATATTTCTTTTTCTGATTTTCCCCCAAAGGAATAATCTTTTATGAATTTGTGTTGTCTAGTTTAGAGTTTTTTTTGCGCTTGTGAATTCATTGAGCATGGAAAAAGACGAGGCCTTGAAATTGAGCTTGATCATAATTGTGATTAGGTTATTATCTCCGGTATATAGAAAAAAAAAAATCTATTTGGTTATTTTTCTTTTGCTGATGGCTCTTGTAAGTTCAAACATGAATTGAACATTCTTCACATTTTGGTTGCATCAATGGCAAGAAAAAGTGTCTTCCACCAGCATTCAGGAGCTGTGAACTGAATATGTGATATTATATGTGTGGATAAATTTTTTTTTTTTATGTGATTGAATTTTGTTGCCAGAAGCTGTAAATTTGAACTAAATTGATGTTGCTCCCTGATCTGCAGTTGTTGATGATTTTATAAGTTAGGCTTTCGTGAAGTGGATTGCTTATCAGAGAGGTATATTGCTGCACAATACTCTTATTCGGCATGGAAAATGATAGTAAAGGCATAGCTTGGGTTGGAAATATGTTCCAGAAGTTTGAAGATATGTGCTTGGAGGTGGATGACATTGTTCGGCAGGTATTGTTTCGATCTTTCCCATTTCCTTTTATCAAAGTATTTGATGGATGATTTTCTGGTCGATGTGTTTTATTCTGGAAAATGGAAGCAAAAATTTACTGCGTGTGATGTAGGCTGCAAAAAACCAGCTCATGGTGAATTAGTTGTGACCACAAAATGCTTTTTGCCATTTTTATGTCTTGTATTATGAATGTGCTTATTATCCTTTCACAGTTTGTGCACTGTTTTTCTTTCTACCGTTCTCGTATGGCAAAATCATTTGAATCCTCTGCTACTCAATATGACATTAGCGAAATTACTTTGTGGACAGGAAGGGTTAAAATATGTTGAAGGGCAATTACAGACTGTAGGTGCCAATGTTAAACAATTTTGCTCAGAATTTGTGAGAGACGTGCTCTCTACATCTATGGAGGATACAGAGGAAGATTCAGATGATAAATTATCTTTAGTAGCTAAGGATGATATGGCGAAGGAAATTTCAAAAGATGGGATTGCTGAATATCACTTCAAAAAGGATCGTTCATGTTCTTTGCAATCTACTAAGGGCAAAGAAAAGGAATGTGAGTCGGAGGAAGATGTCAATGCTAGGAAAAGATTGGAAGTTGTTAGTATATTGGAGAAATGGTTGGAGGAGAAGTATGCTGAGCATTTGATGTTGGATAAAATTCCCTTCGAAAAGAAAGACGACGACTTGTCGATGTTGCCTGCAGAAACTGATGGTGCGTCAGGGAGCAGCTCTTGCGCAAGAACAAATTCTGTCGATGTGCCATCTTGTACGTCTGTTAGTTTGGTTGATTCCCAAGAGAGAATGGTGTTGGATGGTGAACTTATTTCTAGAGGTGCCTCAGCCGAGTTAATTGGTAATTACTGTTTTCCGTAACTCATTGTTTCTGCATTACATTCCTTGCCTTGTGTAATTTTTGTCGCAATTTTTCTAGAGTTTCCTATAGCTCATATGACCAAATTCATATCTGAACCTCCTCTTATGACATTGATCTATCTGATAATCATGCTTTATCTGAGCCCATTTTAAGTCGGATATGCATAATCTTCAATGACCACGTGATGTTGCTGTGGCCATTTTCATTCATATGGATACTTGGTTAAGTGCATGATTACTTATCCCATTAGTATATTCTATACATCGATCTAAGATATGTGCTTCATTTACTTTTGAAAACCTCATCAGCTTGTTTAGTTTCCGGTGATCAGCACTGAATATCTTATTTGCTTGATGTGCTACATCATTAATCCTTTTCCATTAACTAATGACAAAGTGAATGAAAAACTTAAAGAGCAGAAACCAGCAAACTAGACCTAGACCTTGAAATTCTGTTCAATTTTTGTTTAATTAAGTTTACCATTATCCATCATTGATTGGTTTGTGTTTTACTGGTGATTGCTGTGTCCACCGCTGTCCTATTCTGACTCAGGCAAGCAAGGCAATTTAATGGGAGGCATTTCCGATATGGGATCATCCTACGAAGAGAAACTCGATGGAAGTTGCATTGTGCTAGATAGAAGAGAACTTGGCTACGTTTCTGGCAATGCAAGAAGTTTCTCTTACCAGGTTTTATTTCTTCTCTCCCTCCCTCTCTCTCTCATTCAACGAACTGGTGAAGGTTTATTTATCTACTTGTCCTTTATATTACAGAGAGAAGAAGCTGCAAAACAGGGTCGTGATCACAATCCAGCCGAGTTCAGAAATTCAAATTTGGGATCCATTGAACAGAAAGATGAAGTTCTTGCAGCATCTATTACTGCCCCGCCAAATGATGGATCTTTTGAATCTGACTGGGAGATTGTTTAGACGAAAAGTCATGGCTATTCGGTATGTATATTATAGTTACATTGTTGAACCGGTATATATAAAGCATATATGTAATGTTTCCAATAAATTTCGCTACTAGATTTCTCATAGCCAACTTTTTGGTTTTCCAGGATCATCTCTAGCTCTATACTGGTTTTGCTAACCTTTCATGACATTAACTTGAGAATAACGTAACAACAATGATGAAATCGAAACAAAACTTGCTGAAACTGAACAAAAAATCAGTCTTTTCTGTCTATGGATGAAAACTGAACCTGCTAACAACCTTTACATTTGATTGAAGAAACTGTACACTAGAATATTGATGAAATTTCCCAGATCAATGCCTAACAATTCGAATAGTCAGTATCACAAAACAGTTCTCTCATCAGTCATCTTATTCATGTTCTTTTTAGTAGAATTTCTTTAATTCTTCCATTAACCCCTCAATATTAGTCGAATCCTCCATGTCTGGATCAGTCCCACTATCTTTCTTAACATCCTCACCAACTCTCTCTCCAGAAGTCTCAGCTGCACAGAAATCCGACTCAGAAGAACTTCCCGCCAGTGCCTTCCCCAAGAATCTCCTCTTCAAATCAGGATCGACTTCCTTCTTCTGCTTCCACTCCTGTATTGCTTCTTCACTTGAAGTATCACTGTCATCTAACGAAAAGATTGGATCTTTTGGCACCTTTTCGTCATCAGGAACATACTCAGATGAGTTACCCTCTTCCCCTTTTTCTTGGTCGCCGAATTTCTCACCATTTCTTTCTTGATTACCCATATCAAGATTTTTTAACTTCTGGGCACACTCTTTCAACAAATCCTTTCTAGCATTCTCCATGTCAGGAGAGTTATTCTTGTTTTCTGGGTGAACAAAGTCTGCATTTTCCTCAAAGATTTTCCTCGCTTCTTCTCTGCTTTCGTTCAGCATTTCGGTTAATTCTCTGTCTCTCTCTGTTTGGTCATTCGTACTGGAACTTTCCTCAACATCCTTCATCATTTCCAAGACATTGTCTTCAAGTTTTTCGTACAATTTCCTTATTTCAGAGTCTAATGATCGTATTTCTATTTCACGATCAGAATATTCTTCTTGGTCAGCCATTTCTGATTTATTGGAGGAAAGAAAAGGATAAATGAATTAGAGAGAGAGAGAAATGAAAGACGCGACAAAGATTTATAGTTGAAAAGCGGTTACTTCTGTAGAGAGTTAAGGATTTAAGTAGTTAAGTTGTGTTTGAACTGACTTTGACTTTCTTAACGGTTATTTCTGTTAAGAGGAAGTTATATGGTCACTCAAGTCTGATGCTTACGTGGCTAAAAATCCACATTATATTGTGTCTCTGTTCGCTTACTTATTTACATAGTGGCTTAATGGTTTGTTGACGTAGATTGTTATGAATCGTTGCATGATATTGGGTATTTATTAACAATGTCATAATGCCTGCTTGTTGACATGGATTATTATGTGTGGATTTGAGATTAAAACGACATTAGATTGAAGAGAAAAAAAAAATACAGAGATAAGAAAAGAAAAAGAGAAATTAGAGATGTATATAATATAAAACACATTGTTTAAGCTAAATTATAGTAAGGTTACACAAATATCTTTCAATGCATCATACAACTTCAATTCAATTATTAAGTTAGTCATTTCATTTATTCTTTTTTCAAATTTAACGTTTTAAGTAGTTAAGTGTTAGATCATGATCACATACAATACCATCGATTAATCTTCCGACATATACTTCAAATTTGAACAACAATTCATAATTTAGACACAAAATTAATCAAAAAAAACCATTTGAATCAAAATGCAATTTCAAACGTTAGTATCCAAAAATAGAGTTTATCCTGTTAAAAAAATGAGGCAATTCAATCTTCTTCACCTAGCCTCTTTAAATCTTCCACTAACCCCTCAATATTACCATACAATTCTTCTTCATTACTTTCCTCTTCAGAAGTTCCAGCAATCAGCAACTCCTTCTGTTCCTGCAACTCTCTGACATTAGTACTTGAACTTTGATCATCACAAGCTTCGCTATATTCTTCAATGTCTATCTCCATCCCATCACAAGATGAAAAACTTCCCTTCATCTTCTCCATTAACTTTCCATTCACTTCAGGACCAACGTTTTGCTCATTCCACACCTCCATTTCTTCCCTTTTTGAAGTATCACTGTCATCAAATGAAAAGACTGGATCTTTCAGCTTCGATTCGCCATCAGCAATACACCAAGATGATAAACTAGTTTCCCCTTCCTTTTGGACGCCGAAATTATTACTACTCTGCATTTCTTGATTGCCCAGATCAAGATTCTCTAAGTTTTCAATACGTTCTTTCAAAAAATTCAATCTTGATGTCTTTGTTCCATGCGAGATATTTCCATTACTTGAATTAAGAAAAGCTGAATGATTCTCAACTACATCACTCACTTCTTCTCTTGCTTTAATCAACATTTCGTATGATGCTTTTATCATCTCTCTTTCGCCAACAGTCATTTTATCAATATTCTTCACTAGTTTCAGAATTTTCTCTTCAATATTTTCGTGCAGTTCCCTTAGGTGAAAAACTAAAAAGCGTATCTCGATATCGGATCCAGAATCTCCTTGGTTAGCCATAGCTGATTTCTTGGAGAAAAAACTTAATGTGACAAATAAAAAAAAAGAAAAGAGAAGAGAGAGAGAGAGAGAGGAAAGAAGGACCAAAGAGTTGAGGCTTGAAGAGTGATTACTTATACTATTTGAAACCGTTTGGACTTTGCTTTGACGGTTATTTCAGTTATATGGAAATCTTCAATCTTGAGACTTAATTGGTCACTCAAGCCTAATGCTCGGACACTTCAAAAATATGCTAAAGAATACAAAATGTTGCTTCATGCACTTTGTCTGAATTCCTTGTTTAGTTTCCAGTAATCACCATTCAATATCTTATAAGCTTATCAACAGAAATAACCGTCAATAGACGTGCAAATTGGTTTGGAACGGCGGCTCACAGTTTATTAGTTTAAGGAACCGAATTAAGCCGGTTCAGACCGATTTTGGTTCAATTTTTCATTAAAAGTAAACTGAGCCACCGATTTCGAACCTTCAATTTACGGTTCATAGAAACGGAACTGGAACCGAATGTGGCCGATTCGGACGATTCGTTTCCAATTCCTGGTTCCGATTATTTTTTTCACCTCTAACCGTAAGGTGAGAATGAAAGCTTAAACAGCTGAGGCCAGCACTAGAGCTTGGAACTTTGTTCAGTTGTTTGTTTATGTGCACTAAACCGCTATCCTTCGTCGTCTCTCTGTTATTCAAGCAAACTGGTGAAAAGCTTATTAATTCATCCTTAACTCAATCCCTGATTTTGATTACTTATCGAGCAACTCTTTAAGTTGAGATTAGAGGTAATTAGTTATGAAGAAATGGAATCAAAACTGATGGAAATCCTCTTCATTAATCCCCAACAAATGAGAAATGTGTTTGAACAAACAATCTTCTATGTTCGTATTGATGAAAATTGAATCTGCCAAGGACTAAACATGGAGTGATCAAACTGATCTCAAGAATATGATGAACTTCTTTGTATCCTTCTGTTCTCAAGACTTTCATTTATCTTCTCCTTCATCTTGTTTCTTTAAATCCTCCATCAACTCTTCAAATATACTCAAACCATCTTCATAATCACCAGAATATTCCACGCCGGCATCATTCCCACTACTTTCCTCTCCAGAAGACACATCAATGTACAAATGTTTCTTCAAGGTCCGATATTTCAGCTCTGATTCGTCATCAGCAACATACCCAGGTGACTTACTACATTCCTCTTTTTCTTGATCACCGGAATAGCCATCACTCTTTGTTTCTTGATTGCCCAAATAAAGATTCTTGAACTTTCCTACACATCCATTCAAAAAATCGAGTCTTGACGACGCATCTTGGTTTTTCAAGTGAAGAAAAACGCTAACGGCATCGTTTTCCAGTAACTTCTTAAGTTCTAGTCTGTTGTGGATCAGCTTTTCGACGGAGGCTTGCACTAGTTCCACTTCATAGTCAGTTCTACGAGTTTCCTCCAGAATCTTCTTCATTCTCTGTAAATTCTCTTCAACCTTTTTGTGCGATTTTCTAATGTCAGAGACAAGAGAGTGGATTATAATAGCATGTTCTGAAGCGTCTTGGTTAGCCATGACTGGTTTCTTGGAGAAAAAATATATTTGCGAGTAAAATCAAGGAAAGAGAAGAGAGAGATAAGTTGGAAGACTGGGAATAAGAGAAGCGGCAGAGTTATTGTTCTGAAAAGCGGTTATTTCGGTTACAAGGAATTTTCTCAGCCAATTATTAATTATATTATTTAAGTTATAATATATTTATTTATAAATTATTTTATGTAATTAATAATTTTAATAGAAATATTTAAATTTAATTAAAATAAATAAATATTAAAAATAAATAAATTAAAATATTTTTTATTTAATTATTTTAGATTCTTTTATAACACTTGTAAATTTAAAAATATTTAATTATTTTTATAAATATTTTTGTTCTTATAACACTTTTGTATTTAAAAAGATTTAATTATTTTTATAAATATTTTGTTGATTAAATACCATCATATTAATTATTTTTAAAACACTATTATATATTTTGTTATTAATACACGTAATATTTTTGTTACTAATTTATTTATTTATTTATTATTATTATCATATTTATTTTCTATTCCATTTCAAAAAAAATTTAAAAATATTTATCCAGTAACTATTTTGTAATCTTGTTAATAGTAGTAATTTCAGAAGATTGAAAATTTTTATTGAAAGAAACAACAATATTACTATTTTAGTAAAGTATATATAAATATATTATTATTCATATTATTAGCAAAACATACTTGTGTTGAGTAGACATTTAGTTTCAATTATTTAACCTATTTGATATGAATTTAAATTTAGTTAACAAATATTAACCGTGAGTATCATTGCATATCAAATTAAATTTACGTTCTTTATTTTTTTTTTTTTGCCACATACCAATTATTTATTAACTCAAATGTCAAATTATTAAACATCAACTTCTGCTCTTTCATATTGTATTTCTGTAACTAAATCCTTTTCTCTCAGGAGTCTTACAAGAACTACTAACTTGTCATTTACTGATAAATACTATGTGACCTGTAAAATATCTGTAAGTCTAATATGAACAAAATAGCAAATTAACAACAATTAATTAAGTAGATTCAAATGGAAGTTTTGAATTTATGAATTACAATTACAGATGAAGAAAATTAAGCTATAGACAATGGAGCAGCATCTAAGTGCCAAAGAAATATTACTTCTTTATGTTATACAACTTGCCAGACTTGTCAGGCTATCTACTTTCTTACAATAAACTTTGTGAATGCAGTTTAAAGGGAACTAGCTAGCTCAAATTCTATATATTCTTGCTGTTTCCGATGGATTAATCATCATTAGTCATACAAAAACTCATAGTAAATCTATTTTTCAGTTTTCTGCTTAGGGATTTCCATGGCTTCAGCTTTTAAGAACAGACTACTCTTCGTGACATTGCTGATCTTGGGACTTTTCGTGTTTCAATCTTGGTCGCGCCTTCTTCAAGATGAGTCGATGAATGAAAGGCATGAAAAGTGGATGGCTAAGTATGGCCGCACATACAAGGATGATGCAGAGAAGGAGAAACGGTTTAAGTTATTCAAGGATAATGTGGAGTTCATTGAATCATTCAACAATGGTGGTGACAAGCCTTACAAGCTAAGTGTGAACGGATTTGCTGATCTTACTAATGAAGAATTCAGGAATTCAAGAAATGGATACAAAAAACCAATCGATATTATGCCGAATGCAAAATCATTTAAATACGAAAATGATACTGCAGTTCCAACCTCCATGGATTGGAGAAACAAAGGTGCTGTTACTGCCATTAAGGACCAAGGCCAATGCGGTAATCCTCACTATAAGTACATTTTTTCGTAGTCGAATGCACACCTGGTGCTTCCGAACACTTTCTTTATAAACTAATCAAGTACCAAATGCAGGATGTTGTTGGGCATTTTCCGCCGTGGCTGCAACAGAAGGAATCACAAAGCTCTCTACTGGAAATCTGATCTCTCTTTCAGAGCAAGAATTAGTGGACTGCGACGTTAATGGAGAAGACCAAGGCTGCGCTGGTGGTCTAATGGATGATGCTTTTGAGTTCATCAAACAGAACAAAGGCCTCGCCACTGAAGCTAGCTATCCTTACCAAGGAACTGATGGAACCTGCAACAAAAAGAAATCGACACCTAGTGCTGCAAAGATCACTGGTTACGAAGACGTGCCTGCCAACAGCGAGAAGGCATTAATGAAGGCGGTGGCCGGCCAACCAGTTTCGGTTGCCATTGATGCCAGTGGATCAGCTTTCCAGTTTTACTCTAGTGGAATCTTTACTGGAGACTGCGGAACCGAACTTGACCACGGTGTCACTGCAGTTGGATATGGAAGCAGTGATGGAACCAACTACTGGATTGTGAAGAACTCTTGGGGAACTAGCTGGGGAGAAAACGGATACATCAGGATGAAAAAAGACATCGATTCTGAAGAAGGTCTTTGCGGAATTGCTATGCAAGCTTCCTATCCGACAGCATAGATATATTGTCAGAAAACGATGTGCAAAGTCATGTATAATGCTCTCACAGTCGCTGGTTTTCTTCAAATCCAACGATACTTTGCTCTGTGAATCCTGTATTGCTATTTGTAAATAAAAGTTTATATTGGTATACTACTTATCGCAATTGTGGTTCAAAATGATCAACAGCTTTCGCTATGTCTGTGTCGGAAAAAATTTATCAGGGCTGAACATGCCACAACAAGGGAGATTCTGCGTTTAAATTGAAGAATTGTTCGATTAACAACAAATAAAAACAGAGAAGATAGAATTACAGAAAATGTTTAGGTATAATATACTTTTATGACAAGGTTACAATGTAATTTTTTAATTAAGTTATGAATATGTTGTATTTTTTTACTGATAAGAAGTTATTTATAAAGAGAAGACATTAAGCAAAAACAATAACACATCATGATGAATATTGTAAAAAAAATATATTAAAACTGCAATGATGTATGTAGTTATAAAAATAATTATTATGGAGAAATGACAATTATTTGCATAACTTTTAAATTATGATTGAATTTATGTTAAATTAATGTATAAAAGTGTGTTATCAATATATATTAGTTAAATAATAACACACATAGTAATTGAAAAAAAATGATTAATAACATAATTATCACTTATCAAATAAGTAGTATGAAATAAACTAAGGTTGTGTAAAAAAAATAAAGTAAGGTTCATATTTTTATTAATAATAATTCTAAAAAAGTAAATGTATTAAAATTAATAAATTATTAATTATTACTCTTGACTAAATAATCACTAACATATAAGTTATACAAAATATGAGATCTCGTACAATGTTGACATAACTTCCAGTATAAAAATATAATTGCATAAATAACTTCTGATGTAAAATTAAATATAAATGATAATAAAATAAATTGTAAATCAACACATACGTAAATACATAAATATAATTTTAAATGTATTCTTTTTGTGCATTTTATACTCAAATTAAATTTGTTAGAATTTACAATAGCAATTAATATATCATTCATTTAATAAATAATAAAATCATTAAGATACATATCAAATTCAATGAATTATTAATAAATTTGTCAATTAATATATCAGTCATTTAATATTATGAATATATAAAAGTGACACATAGCAAGTTTACAGGATTTTAAGGAGTATTGTCTGAAGTGTCTTTGCTTTTTTATATATATGTATATAGATAGATAGATTAGTAATTAAGCAGCTAAAATATTTTGCTGAGTTAAATTTATAGTCCATGGCTTAATGGACGCATGAAAGAAAAGAAAAAAGACAATCCTACAGGATGAGTTTAATCAGTTAGATCTTGTTTGGTTTCAGAAGCATGTGCAGAGTAAAAAACTGCTAACTTGTCATTTACTGATAACATCTGAACTTATGCCTAATATAACAAAAATAGAAAGCACTGATTGTATAGTAGATGACATAAAATTTAAGTACTGTACAAGATTGCAGCAATCATGGAGACAAAATTTTGCTCTTAATTGTAAACAACTTGCCGGAGTCGCCAGGAAAATCTGTTTTTCTCACCATAACGTTCATATCACTGTGTGAATGCAATTCAACATAACTAAGGAATGAACTTGCTCAAAATCTATAAATGCTTCTCGCTTCCTGAGAACTAATCATCACCAATCATACAAAAAACTCCTACTAAATCTGTTTATCAGTGTCGCGCTTAAGATGGCCACAGCTTCTCAGAAGAAACTTATGTTCTTGACATTTCTGTTCATGGGGCTTTGCGCATTTCAATCCTGGTCGCGCCTTCTACCAGACGAATCAATGAATGAACAGCACGAAAAATGGATGGCGCAGCACGGCCGCACATACAAGGATGATGCAGAGAAAGAAAGACGGTTTAAGATATTCAAGGAGAATGTGGAATTCATTGAATCCCACAACAAGGAGGAGAATAGGCCGTACAAACTTGGCATCAATGAATTTGCAGATCTTACTAATGAAGAATTCAGAGATTCCAGAAATGGATACAAAAGGGCATCACATTCCAATATGAAATCATTATTTCGCTATGAAAATATAACTGCAGTGCCAACCAGCATGGATTGGAGACGGAATGGAGCTGTTACTGCAATCAAGGACCAAGGCCAATGTGGTAAGCCACATTAGATTATTATTATCAAGTCAATCACTATAATTATTCCATTAACTCATACACAAATACAGGATGCTGTTGGGCATTCTCTGCTGTGGCAGCCATGGAGGGTATCACAAAGCTGTCAACAGGAAACCTGATCTCTCTATCAGAACAAGAACTAGTTGATTGCGACACACACGGCGAGGATCAAGGCTGCGAAGGAGGACTCATGGATGATGCATTCAAGTTCATAATCCAGAACAAAGGCCTTACAACAGAATCCAGTTACCCCTACCAAGGAGTTGATGGAACTTGCAACACAAACAAGGAATCATCCTCTGCTGCCACAATTACAGGTTTCGAAGACGTTCCCGCCGACGATGAAGATGCGCTACAGAAGGCAGTTGCAAAACAACCTGTGTCAGTTGCAATTGATGCAAGTGGCTCTGCATTCCAATTCTACAAAAGTGGAGTTTTTACTGGAGAATGTGGAACTGAATTAGACCATGGAGTCACTGCAGTTGGGTATGGAACTACCGATGATGGAATGAAGTATTGGTTAGTGAAGAACTCATGGGGAACTAGCTGGGGAGAAGATGGATATATAAGAATGGAAAGAGACATTGCTGCCAAGGAAGGTCTTTGTGGCATTGCTATGGAACCTTCATATCCTACTGCTTAATCAAAAGGATGTCTTCACAGTTTCAGTTAAATCTTCCATAATGTACAATTGCTTTGCATTTGTATAGTAAATGAATGTATATGGCTCTTGTTTTAATCTGGAAATATAAATACTGATAAAGATCACTAAGAATCATTCAGTTTCATAAATGCAGTTTCTAATCAACATTAAGAACAGAAGAAACATTCTCAGGACGCTTTGCCACTGTTGGGGTTGGACTTGGTGCAGAGAACCCAGCGACCCTTTTCGCGTCTACGCTTCAAAAATAGCCCTTCCGGTAGTAGTTCTCATTCTTCGGCGAAAATCATGAGTCCTGGCTAAAGATTTCCGAGATCTATTCCTCTTGGTTTGACATAAAGCAGGCTTTCCTGCTCTCACGACTAAGCCAACCCCTTTCTCCTTTCTTGTACCAATACTAAAACTATTGAAATCAAATCCTGGCATTAATAAATAAAGCAAGTGAATAGCCATTCAATTAATGTACTAAAATTCAAGCTCCACAGGATCAGATTATATTCATAAGAAGAGCATAAATAAAGATTCCTTTTAGTTACTTACTTGAGAAGGAAGAGGGAAATGAGAGTGAAGAAGAGAGAAAAGAAGAGTGAAGGACTGAAGGAGTAGCATTAATGGAAAAAACTTTAGCTATTGCGCCATTTCTGTTCAAACTTTGGATTAAATTAATGGAGTAAAACTAAACCAAGAAAGATCGATAATTAATGTTGCTTAGAGTTACTAAAAACATGGATAGCTCATCATTTTGGTCATGATTGATCACGTCTCAAATAACGTCACAACCAAGGTACTGGAATTTTTAACTTCACACCTAATCCATCATAATGGCAACATTATTTTGTTCAAATTACTCTTTCTGTTCCAAATTATACGTTGTTTCCCATCACCATTCCCAGCAACCACTACCAATTTTGGCCCACTTCTCAAAACACAAGAAAAAATCTGCTTGAAAAATACTGGGGAACATGCGTATGGTCTAATGAAGGTCAGATCAGTTTCGAAGATTAATGTGGTTCAAATCATCATTTATTTATAAGCTGGTTGTTCTTGACCTACAAAAATAAATTTGTCATCAACCCAGACTGGCGGTTTCATATTTTGAAGTTATGGTCAAGTCCTAAAGTTGCATGGATTAAGACTGGCGGTTTCGCAAATTTTTCTACTGTCAGCTTTTGGAGTAAAGTATGTCCCATCGCACTACAAGAAACAGAATATTTGGCCAGAAGTTTGAGATACATTGTTGTAATAACTAGTTTGATTTTTCGCGCGATGCGTTTTTTAAGTAGTTGAATTACAACATGAGAATAGATCGATAGATTTTATTATAAATGTGAGAAAGTTAATATAGAGAAATTGTAAGATTTATTGAAAACACTTTGCATGAATTTCTTTATTAGAACGTAAATTAAAAAATTATTTTTATAGACAAACAATTTATTCAATATAATATGTTCTTGATGTTAATTTATGAGTATGCATTTGTCATTTTACTTAAATTTTGCGCTATTTTTTGTTTAACAATAAATGGAAACAAAAAGGATGGAAGTATAGAGAATGTGCGGTAATAATATGTCCTAATGACAAATTTACAATACAATTTTTTAACTAAGGCATATATGTACTGTATTTTTTTATTAATGAAAAGTTATTTATAAAAAGAATACATTGTGTATGCATGTTAGTTTTTAAGACAATATATTTTTAATCAATTGTAATAAGAAGTTGAAGTTATATTTTAACTCAAAACAATGTATTTGCTAATAAAGGGGGCACGATCAATGACGTACGCTGAAAAATAATGATTAAAAATGCAACTCTTGAGAATATTAGAAAAAATAGCACATCATGATGAATATTATAAAAAATATATTGAAATTACAATAATGTATATAATTACAAAAAATAATTATTATGGAGATATAAGAATTATTTGGACAACTTTTAGGTTATGATTGAATTTATGTTAAATTAATGTAGTATAAAAGTGTGATCAATATATAGTAGTTAAATAATAATATTGTAATTGAAAAACAATGACTTAAATATCACTTATCAAATAAGTAGTATTAAATAGACTAAGGCGTATATTTTTATTAATATTAATTTTAAAAAGAATTAGTTCATTAAAATTAATAAATTATTTTTTATTATTTTTGGAATAAATTTTCATCAAACTACTAATAAAATATTATAAGTTATACAAAATATGAGATCTCGTAGAATATTGGTATGACTTTCACTATAAAAATATAATTGAATAAATAATTCAAGATGGAAAATTAAAATTTAAATGATAATAAAATAAATTGTAATTCAACATATACTTTAATACATAAATATAGTTTTTTATGCATTATTTTTATTTTAATAAATAATAAAATTATTAATATATATTGTACTAAGCTCAATGAACTATCCATAAAATTATCAATTAATATGTCATTCATTTAATATTATAAATATTTAAAAGTGATTTAGTAAATAACAAAATTATTAATATACATAATAACAAATTTAATAAACTATTCATAAAATTATCAATTAATATGTCATGTATTTAATATTGTGAATATTTAGAAGTAATAAAATTTACACATGACATCTTTAGAGGATTTTAAGGAGCATTGTCCTAATGTTCTCTAGTTTTATATATAGTAGTTATAGATTAATACCGATAAAAGGGGATGTCTAATTAATTGACAAGTTACTAAATAATGAATTTGTGGTTGACGTAGAACAATTTCCAATGCAAATGAATTTTCAACGCTATTATTTCATTTGAACAATTAACGCCGAATTCCTTTGCATACTTTGTTTTTGCAGTGTGCATGATATCGGCAATTGCGTTGTTACATTTGAAACAACGGTCAGTACTGAACGGGTACACCACCCACCGTTCAGCCAACGACAAAATCTCCTTTCACAGAGAACTCCACCGGTGCCAGCGGAGGCATCGATGCTGTTCATTTCCCATCAGGATCGCGAAAGCTAACGTCAATTGTGATCAAATACAGAAAACATGAAAAGGCAAATTGCACGTTCTTTATCAAAAGATGCCATCAATGGGGGACCTAACTATTAATTATCCACAGGAGAAATCAACATTTATCATCAAGGAACGTGACAAAGCATCGTTTTCTTCTTTAATGATTTGTTGATAGAACTTTCAAAGAGGAATCTACCTTGTAAATTATACAGGATTAGCTTTCTTCTTAGCCTGCATTTCCGGATTATATTAAATAAGAAAGGTACTATTAATTGGACATTTTGAAATTATCTTGAATGCTATTTTAAGTAACAAAATAAATTATTTTTAATAAAAATTTAATTTAATAATTTTTTAATTTACTTAAATAAAATAATATTAAATATATTATTAATCATTGTGAATTTTTAACGACATTTATTTTAAGACGACAGAGTATAAAATTAGGTGGAAATTGGAGTAATTAAGAGGCCACGTATGACCTCCGTTGCATTTAATTATAAACAACGAATTGTCGTTGTTTATTTGTTAATGATTATTATTGTTGCTTCAACGTGAAACAATCGAAGAAGAATAGTACAAATTTCATTTTAATAAATAATATTATATTAATTATCTTAATATAAAAACAGTTATTTATTTTTATATTTATTATTTAAAAATTATTTTTATTTTTACAACTAACACAGAATGAGGGGGTGCAGCGAGTACAGAATTGTTGACTGTACAACATTAATTGAAATTTGTTTGGTACTCACTGCACCGCATAACCAGTCTTCGTTCAAACGAAGGAAGAAGAAAAAGACATCTATAATCCAAACTAAATTTTAATATGAAGACTTCTTTTTATTTTATTAAAAATTATATAATTTATGTAAAATTAAAATTATTTTTATTGAATAAATAAATAATTTAAATTTATTTTTATTGTACAATGATAAATTATCTTCTCAAATCGAACTACAACACTGACTGGTGCTGGCATCTATTGAGAATGGTGCAGCCTACAAATCATTCCGTGAATGAATTTTGTATTCATTTCGGCTCTTTCTACAGTGATTTCAACGATGCCAATACGACTACGACAGCATTTGTTTGTCTGTTCGGAGCTCAAGTATCCGGACCTACTGGGTCGAGACCAATTTGGTTAAAGAAGAAATTTTGGGTGGCTAGATTTTATTCTCTTTTCAAACAATATTGTAGGAGATTAAAACACAATCCGTCTTATCAAGTTCAGCGTCAATCACCACTGAACTAAAACACTCTTTGTACTATGAACATTTGTTTCAGTGTAGAAACAAGTAAAAGTGAATTGGTCAGAATTGGAAAACTCTGGTGAAAAAGTTGTGGTTGCTGGCAGCGATATGCCAAACCCGCGTTTGGTAATGTGATCGGGACCGTACACAAGCGGGCGGGCCAATCCGAGAGACCGCTATATTAGGGTGGACCTGTTGTGGTCGGCCACCGTGAAATTGTGGCAGAAAGATGAGAGTCGAGCCAAAAATAAATCATCAGGGAATAGTGGCTTACCTATTTGTAGGGCACCCTACAAAACAAGGAGCTTGTGGAACCCATCTGTCCACTTCTGCCTTCAATCTTCGTGTCCTTATCTGGGTTGAAAAATCCCTTTCCACCACTGGCATTCGACTTAATGAAGAATTTTTTAGATTAATTACATAATATACTATATTTTTTTTATTTATAAAAATAAATATTTTAAAAATTTTTACAAAACAGTATTTTTAATATTTTTAATTATATTTTATACGAAATTAATTTTTATAAATATAAATTTTATATAAATTTTATATATGAATTTAAACATTTTTATATACGAGTTTATATCTATTTATGTAGATTTAAATTTAATATAAATTTCTAACTTAATATATATTAAACTGTTATATTTTTTTTATAATTTTTTTAAAGAATAATTTATATATAAATTTTTATCAATTAAGCTAAATATTAACTTAATATAAATTGTATATAAACTTTATCTAGTATATTTATAATTTAATGAATATGTAAACATGCCCAATTTTTATAAATTATTTGGGTAAATACCCAGATAAATTTGTTATGGAATGGATTTGATTGTTAGGGCCCAAAGTAGGAAGGTTTCCAGATTAGTCAGGAATGTTAAATAACATGTTTGCGATCTTTTACCTCGAATACTACTTTGTTCAGATTAGTCTTCAAGCCTAATATTTTGTTCACACATGTACTTGATTGTAAATGACCCGAGTTCGAGATCGAACAGCCATGAGCAGCTGAACTCGTTTACACTCCACCACTTGTCATATATTCTTTTTTTCTCCTAAATATAAACCAATTTATATCATTTACAAATTACAAGTAAGTTGTAATCAATATTCATTCATACCAAACATTATATATGCAAACCTTGTTGATTTTCTGATGAGGACAGTCAAGTCTACAAAGGAAGAAACAAAATGAAGCTGCCACGTGAACAGTGATGAACTACAGCTAATGGGTGCAGACGACAGCTTTGGATTCCTTAACAATTTAGTATTTTATTTTTCTTAGACTTCTAGTTCCTTTAGAATTCTTATTTCTCGTTATCCTTTAGTGGTTAGCCTTATCAGATACATGTTTGGTCTTATCAAATAT
>CANYCX010033804.1:0-13345 GCA_948193385.1 Breynia disticha f. nivosa
GAAGAAGAACCGGAGGTGGTGGCGTGGAATCCGGCAGTTTGAGAAAAGACGATTCCGAAAGGAAACGCGTGGCTGGCCGGTGATGGCCATGGCTAGAAGATTCGGCGTCGCTAGTGGTCGGCGACAGTGGATCGACAGAGAGAAAGATGGTGGTCGGCATGAGCAAATCAGCAGGGAGAGCGAGCCGGAAAAATCAAGGCAGGAAGAAAGTGAAGCCGAGAGAGAGAGAGGCGTCGACGGTGGCTAAATCGGAGAGAGAGAGATGGTCGACAGTGGTGATCGGAGAAAGCAGAGAGGGAGAGAGTGAGGTCGAGAGTCAAGAGAGAGGGAAGAAATATGGGGCGGCTATGAAGAGGAAATGGAGATTGGAGGGTAGATATAGGAAAAATTATGGTTAAGGGGGTATTGTCCAAAACACCCCTACCCAATTTTATTTTTACATCATACCCAATTAATCTCTCTTCTAAATATTCGTATTGTAATGAATTTATAACGACTCTCATAGATTTGTTTATATTTAATATTTAACTTAATAATTTAAATTAACACCTTTTAAATTTCAATAACTCATATACGAAAAATATTTTATTCATTAAAATTAAATTGAGTCTCTGGTTAATTTAAATAAATTCCTTTACGAAAAACTATTATTTCATATAAGACCTCATATTTTAAATTAAATTTTTAATTTACGAAATTTTCGGGGCGTTACATGTGTGCTATGCTGATGTATGAATTGAATGCCATTCCTGCTTTGTGCTGATATGAATGTCATTCATCTATATCATTCTTTGTGTGACACGAGCCTGTATGTCCATCGTATTTCTGAACTTGCTGTGTGATTTGGTTCAGATATATGACTATTGGACTTGATGTGTCATCTGGTCCTTAATGCTCATGCTATATATGCTATTCCTCTGCTGTATGCTATAGAGGATTTCAACTGATATGTGCTATGGTGGACAAACCCTGGTCATTCTGTGTGAAAATGCATTATCATTCATTTCATACATTTACATTGATATCTATATGATTGATCAGTCCTGTGTGGATATTGGAACCTGTGTGGTTCGGATATTATGACCAGTGTGATAATGTTTTGATTGTATGATTTACTATCATCCTGTGCGTACGTATTTTCTTATATTCTGTGTGGATTATTATGACTTGACAAGCTGTGTGCTTCTTATTGATATTGATTTGATCTGTGTGATCTTAATAATGCTGTGTGCTGATTGATTTATAATGATTGGATAACGAAATAGTTGATGCTATTAATAAGTATTTCTGAAATGTGTTCATTCTTGTACTTACCAGCACGTCCCCGTGTTGGATATGCAAAGTGCATACGAATGGACTGATATTTCAGTATGGTACCTAATTATTGGGGATGAAGGGATGAACGCGACCTCATGTTCATCAGCACGTCGGTGCTAACTAGACCCTGTAGTTCATTTAAACTTACATTGGGTTTCCACTTACTGAGTATTTTTACATACTCACCCCTTTTGTTTGTCTATATGTTGTGCAAGCATAGTAGGATTGCCGCGAGGAGGATTCAAGCACGTATTTCACAGACGTGGATAGTTCTGAAAAGAAATTTAAAAGAAATGTAATTTATTTTTACATTTCATAGTGTATTGTTTGATAACTCTTTTCTATACCCATGTTTGTATTGGAACTGTTTGAAAGTTTTGGAGTAATGTTTCTTCATTTTGAGATTTGAAATTAAAATCAGGGTTGGTTTTGAATATTTGTAAAATAATGGTTTTAATTTTGAGTCTCACATATTCGCACACTGAAAAGAAATTTTTGGTGAGAGCTTGATGCCGGTCTGGGACCGATGATTATTCGAGAGACATCTCAATGCTGGGCTGGGCCCAAGGAAAAGCGAGCAAGAGCTTAACAATATGTGTGGGAATGCATTAGCGTTTCATTTTTGATTCATTATGCATAGGTGATAGTGTGTCACAAAAAAAGGATATTTGTGGGTTATTGGAATGTTAATGTTATGGCCTTTGCAATTGATCAGTATACGATTTGGAGTTGTTTTATGGGGAACCTAATGTGGTGCGTGTATGAAATTTGCTATGAGTTTTCATTGGCTTTTGTGAATGGTTGTTAATGTTCCTTGTGTGAATGGCATTCCATTATGCTAATTTTACTAATGATTGTAAAGGCACTTGTGGTGTGAAGAAGAGGCATTATCCTTTAATTTATTATTATTGAGCTTGAATGAGATGGTACGAAATTATGGCTAATGTCATTGTTAAAGATGGTGACTAACTGAACTCTCAATGTGAGGGTGAATGTTAATTGTTTATGTTATTTCCAAACAAAATGATACAGATAGAACTTGGTTGTTATATGTTGGAAATCATGATGTCAAGTGTGAATTGTGTGTGCATTGAGTATTGAAATGCTTGAGGGCATGTTATGTGAGTGTGTTAAATTGGTGTGTGTTGTTGTGTGTTGTTGTGTGCTGAAGTTGTGTTAAGTAGGTTGTGAACTATGGAATCAGTAGCCTAGAATGGGCTGGGAAACAGTGCAATGCCCAAAATTTTGATTCAATTCAAATTTTAAATAAAATATATGGAAAAATGAGAATAAAATTTCCGCAGATTGTTTGGGCAATAATTCGGTTGGAAGAACTGAGAGCTAGTTGAAAATAATCATAAACTTAGAGGAAATAAGAATAGGGATTAGTTGAACCGAGCGAAAAAGAGGATTACTAAGCGACTTATGGACCAGACCCCAAAGGGTATAATTGTCCAAACTAAATAAAAGAATTAACCTTAAAAACCTTCTTTGCTTCTCTTCCTTCACCACACATACACATGTTCTCTCCCTCCATACTCTCCCTCCCTAACTGAAAACCTTCACCACCATCAATTCTCATGAAAACCTAATGCTAGGGAGTTCTAAAATCGGTTGGTGATAGAATCTTAGTAAGTATTCATCCTTTCCCTTGTAAATTCCGTATATTTCCCTAAACGTAGCTTTTCGACCACATAACTCTTTTGTTTTAGCTCTGAATTGAGCAAATGATTGCTCGTTGGCAAGATTAATATGTATACTATCTACTAGTAACTATCTTTTCTGTTAAATTATGGTTTAGTGAATCGAAAACGTTGATTGAAAGAGGACCCTGCAAAGTAACGAATTTGACCTTTTCGTGACCATAGTTTTCCGTGTTTTGTCACCTGGGCAAGCTTCTTAGGATTCCATTAATAGTGTTTCAAGTATCAATTCAATTGGGTATTATATAGTAAGAGAGATTGATGTAAGGGTAGGAAAGTGTTTAGGGTTTGGAAGAAGAAATTGAGAGTTAGGATGTTTGGAACATAGTGGAGAATAAAAGTCACTTAAATTGACCTACAAAAACTTATTCAGTCAATAATGAAAGTTGGTGTAAGTAGGTGTAAGTACATCGGGTGGTTATGAAGAACATAAATGAGGAGAGAGGGAGAGGAGAGAACAATGGAGCTACATGATACATGTTTGCATAGTTAAATTCACATAGAGTTAATATGAGGTAAGCAACACGAATGCAACCTTCCTTGGCTTGTATGCTTTCTTGAATGAGAAATGTGTGATTTGGTTGTTACTCAATGTGTGATTACATATGAATGGTTATGGAAGTATGTTGAATTCGATGTGATAAAATGACAATTGTGTTGCTTGTTGAAGTTGATTGAAGTGGATGTTATGATTTGGAATTGTCCTGTTATAATATGATAATTCATGTGTTTATGTGTTTGGCTATGCTAATTTTGTGTTGAAATTGTTTTATACTTGATGGGTAAACTCAACATTTGGATTTCAAAGCATGACATAATTGGTTTGTTAGTGCATGTTTGGTGGCATGGTTTAGGCACATATCATTCATGCAAGAGGGCTCAAAGGGAGCGAATTTAAAAGAATACATGTGCTTTTTACTAAGCATAATGAGGGAGTGGTTATGACACTTAGTGTGCCACTTATGGGCACTTAGTGTGCAAAAGAACAGGTAGTATATAACAAATGATATACCGAAGCACAGTGGATATTGCTCGGGACACCTTGTGGTGTACGAGTGTGCCAACATTTATGGGCACTTAGTGTGCAAATTATGGCCACTTAGAGTGCAAAAACTTAAATGGATCCATTTTGATAACCACATACTCCCGGAAGGCCTGTTTGGAAATGTCAATAATAAGGCCAAGTGAGGGCGTAAATTGAAACTATAACTGGGATAAGGGTTTATTATGTTTAGGGGTGCATTAGTGGCATGCATTTCCCTTCATCTTCTTATGGCATAAATGTGTAGGGACAAATATGAATTGATGGAATGATCATTTATGATTGTCTGGATATGTGAACTATTTGAGAATGGAATCGGTTATATGAATATGACATACATTAATGCGTGTTATGGATTGAGTGTGATTGCTAATTTTCTAAGACAATGAAGAGTGATTGTTAATACGATTTTATGTGTAGCTTGGTCATATGGAACATTGATTATATATTTATGTTTTACGGTTGAATTCCAAGTGGAAATGTGGTATAAATTGTAGGGTTTGCTACTCAAAACTTGCTTATGTGATGTGGTTTGATATAGGGACAAATTGAACAAAATTTTGGCTAAGTATAGGTGATAGAGCACCAATCATGAATGTGACTAACCCGTAGTGACGATAGTGACTGACTTTTTGGTCATAATTTATAGGGTTCGTGACCAATCACGAACGTGACTGACCCAGCAACGATCATGACTGGCCTTCTGGCTGAAGACAACAAGCGTTGCTAGGGTTTTCACCAGTCATGAACGCGACTGTTACCAGTCACCATCACGACTGGCCTTCTGGTCAAGAATGGTTCTTGGTTTGATGATTTTTGAACATGCAACACATTTCTGGTTGTCTCAATCACATTCATGATTCATCCCTGAGGCAAGCCCTTCATCAACTGAATGACAGCCACGATCGTGACTCATGCCAGTCATGTTCCTGACTACCATTCAGACTAATTATTGGTCAGATTTTACGGAGTCACGAATGTGACTGATCTCAGTCACGATATTGACTGTCCATCTGTCCAAGGCATAGTTGACTGATTTGAGTCTAAATTTGTCGAAGATTGTTCATTTATGTTCGTAGGCCATAATTTGATTATGTGCTTAAGATGGAATTGATATGCTAAGTGATTCTTTTATATGAAATGGTTTGACTGTATGTGTGATGATTTTGGTGGATGTTGGTGAATAAATGATCGAAATGTGAAGGTGACTAAGTGTTCACATTACTGTATGGATAATAAATGTATGCATGAATTGTAACATCCTGAAAATTTTTTGCCTCAGAATTATGATAAATAAATGTTTAAACATCAATATATAAAGTTTAATAAAAGGTTGATGTAACATTGATATGAAATAATGAAAGAAAAATCAAAAAATGCTGGAAATTCTAAGTACGCATAGCAAAAAGCCAAGTGCATGACCTCGGAACGACCACGCGTGGATTGCTGGAATCTGGACAAAATTATAAATTTATATGAATGAAGAGGCAAACATACTCCTTAAGCTTCTAATCCCTAATTGTAGAGAAAACTGAGAGAAAAGGGTTGAGATTTGAGAGTTTTGAATAGCGGAAGAGATTTGGAGCATAACTTTGCCAATCTTCCAATCTAAAGTTCTGAAGACATAGGGTAATATTGATGGAAGGTTTACTTAAGGTTTATAGTGTGACTCCCGAATTCAAACATCACTCACGTATAAACTTCCCTTCTGCAAGTGATACTTGAACTCAGAAATCAAATTTTTGATTTTTGATAATTTAGGATGAACAATTAAGAAATAAAATTGAAGGTCATAACAAAATTTATCTTTCATATTTAGAAATGTACACAAAGTTTACAAGGCATGTTCTGTATTAAAACAAATTTTACAAGCAGACTTAGGTTATGAAAGAAATAAGAAACAGAATGTTCCTATATCGATGATAACCTATCCAAAATACATTACATACCAAATGCATACATAGTCATGTAAATAGTCTCAAAACCTTAATCCAAACAGTACACTTCACACCTCGTTTTGTCGCTTTATGATCTCCAAATATCCAAGCAATCCACACCTTCTCGTCCAAAAATTCACATGTTTCAAAATTCTGCCAATGTCGAATATGGCAGGCGTGAAATGCTTGTGAGTTTATGATAACTAACTAAGAAGCACTTACCAAATGGACAACCATTCCATACTTTAAATAAAATCACACAATTAAATTAATTCAGATTGTAATCATATACATGGTAATAAACATGATCATAAACTCGGAATTCGTAAAATAACACTTAATCTCATACCTAAGACCAATATTTGCCTCAATTTAAGTAAGAAACAAATGCGGGGTCAAGAATACTACCCGTTGTGCTACACAAATACGCGAACTTGCCCCCACTCCGCGTAGTAATGAAGACAGATGCGAACTCATACCTAGACCGCGTTCTTTGGGGCCACATCGCGTATCTACCTATTTCTCCAAGAAAACTCAACACAATTCACATCACAATTCATCCACAATTCATATATCAATTTTTAACATTATCTACCACATTTCACCTTAATTCAATCACTCAGTTCACATTGAAACTTTCAAACCACCATTCAAAATAAGTATAACAGCATCATCCATAGCACAATATTCATCTCACATTCCAATCTAAAATATGTAAACATACTTAACCAAATCTCCTTTAATCAATCATTTCTATTTCAAATGTTCAATCTCATCAATCAAACATACAACATATAAGAATTTATCCAATTCAACCATTCAAACAAACATCTGTATAACCATCTTAATCATAACATAATGATTATGAATGAATGGACTATATTGCCTTCTAATACATGACACATGATCTCACTCTCAAATATTCAAATCACACCTTTATTTGATTAATTCTTTAGACATTTGCAAACGGTCCTCGTCGACCGAGAGTATAGGTTATAACATTATGGATCCATATATTATTTTGCACACAAAGTACCAATAATTTGCACACAAATTGCCAATGGTTTTGCACACAAAGTAAATATAATTGGCACACTCTTACACCTTTAGGTGTTTCGAGTTTATCCACACGTGTTCGGTATAGCATGTTTTATATACTACCTGATTTATAATTTTCTGTTCACAAAGAACCATAACCACTCCCTCCTTCTTATTTACTCACAAAGAGTCCTTTACATGTTATGCTCACAAAGAGCTACAAACACTCTATTTACTCCCTAGGAGTTTTCATAAGCATGAATGTAAAGTGCGTACTTATGCAACTAAATCATGCATCCCCAATCAGTTCATACTGTGCTTTTACAACCACATGTTGAATACAATTATCAACTCATTCAACAATTCATTAAGCATAGTTAGCACATGTATATATAAGCACATTATCAATCATGATATTCATTTTCAGCCTTATATACCAATACAACCACATACCATTTATTAATCACCACATTTAACATCAAACACATACACGGAATCATCACATTCCGCATTTTAAAAACATTTCACAAATCACATCAATCAACCATTCCACATAACAATATATCACAACATACAATCAAACAAGGATGGTTGCATTCGTTCTACTTACCTATCAAACTCGTCTATTATCTCGTATGTGAACCACCTTTGCCCTGATTGGGTCCTCCTAATCACAATTAAGGATTATATCAATTACATATATACGTATACAAAATTGCTAAACGATAAATGTACGATGCTAAGACGGTTATATATATGTTTATCATAATTTCTCTTCCATTTCTTTTTCCTCATTAATTAATCTCACATACCCTTCACTTAATTCCTTTCTTCTTTTATTACTAACCGAATCCAACTCACTTAATAAACTCGTGAAACATAATTCTACGATTCTTACTACCCAATACATAATCTAAACCCGATTTCCTCCGATTGTTTTTTTGAAATCCTAAATAATTTTCCTTATTCATTCATTACTCCTACATCATTAAAGACCCAATAAATTGGCAAAAAATTACACCTCATTAGAGTCCATAGAAACTTATCCTAGTAACAAAACTTCAAAACAAAGCTAAGGCTAGAAAACCCAATCACGTCACTTTTACCCTTCTGTCTTAAAACACTGATTTCCAATACCAAATCAATGAATTAACATAAAATATGAGTACTAATGGCTACAAAAAATCTTAAGCTTTCCAACAAGCCATATTTCACTCAAATCGGAGCTTGATTGAATGAAATATCGTGTCGGAAAGTCGAGACATGCATAAAAACGTGATTGAAGGATTTCTAATCAAAGAAACTTACCAAATCAAGCTCTCAATCAGATTCTACAACTCCCAAACACCAAAATTTGTCAAGGTTCAAGATTAGCTAAGGTTTTTCGAATTTGGTTAGGGATTTTGGTAGAGAAACGTGGATGAAGGAGAGGTGAAGAGAGAGATAGGAACAAGTTCTTATATATAAGCTCGGTAAGGACATTTTTACCCTCGGCACTACAAAATTACTTTCCTTTCGATTTCTCTCTCCAGATTGAACTAACCTTGATAAATTTTTAATCCACACAACGTCCTACACTCCCTACTGATTATTAATTAAAATATCGTTGCAAAAAATTTATTCATACCTTTATTAAATATTCTATTAAATTTTAAAATTAAATGTAAAATGGAGGGCGTTACAGCTCTCTCCCCTTTCCCCAAAATTAAATCGCATATGAGTCTAGAAACAAATGAGGATAACGTCTCTGCATTTCCTCTTCCAGTTCCCATGTTGCTTCTTTCGAAGAATGGAAAGTCCATTTAACCTTCACCATCGGAATCTCTTTAGTTTTGAGTTTACGAACCATTCTGTCGAGAATTTCCATAGGCTCTTCCATATAGGTTAAATCATCTCAAATCTGCATTTCTAGCTTCTCAATCACATGGTTATGATCTGATCTATATCGTCTCAATATGCTTACATGAAAAACATCATGTAGTCTTGACAATTCATCAGGTAACTAAAGTCAATAAGCTAGAGGTCCAACTCTTTGCACAATCTCACAGGGCCAAATGAACCTCGGACTCAATTTACCGCTCATCCCAAATCTCAGAACTCCTCTCCAAGGCGAAACGTTTAAAAAAACCTTATCACCAACTTGATAGGTAATCTCCCATCTATGCTGGTCAGTGTAACTTCTCTGTCGATCTTGGGCAGCTTTCATGCATTGCTTCATCACTTACACTTTATCTACTCTCTACTGCACCAATTCTGGTCCCTCGATCTGTCTAAGACCTTCGACATCCTAAAATACTGGGCTTTGACACTTCCTACCATACATAGCTTCTCACGGGGCCATTCGATGCAAGAATGATAACTGTTGTTATATGCAAACTCTATAAGTGGCAAGTGTTCGTCCTAGTTGTCTCAAAACTGCAGAATACATGCTCTCATCATGTCCTCTAGATTTTGTATCGTCCGCTCAGACTAACCATCAGTCTGGGGATGAAAAGCAGTGCTGAAATTTAGTCTGTACCCATTGCCGCTTGCAAACTCCCTCAGAATCTCGAAGTAAAACGGGGATCTAGATCAGATACAATGGAAACTGGTACCCCATGCAGTCTAACAACTTCAGACACATACTTTTCTGCTAATCTGACTAAAGATTCATCCTACCTTACTGCCAAAAAATGTGCAGACTTTGTCAACCGATCCACTATTACCCATGCTGCATCATTCTTCCTGAATGTTCTGGGTAAACCCATCATAAAGTCCATTGTGATCTGTTCCCATTTCCATTTCGGAATAGACAAAGATTGTAACTTCCCAGGCGGCGCTTGATGTTCGGCCTTTATCTGCTGACAACTCAGACATTTAGTCACGTACTCCATAATTTCCTTTTTCATACCAGTCCACCAATACAGAGGTTTCAAGTCTCTGTACATTTTAGTACTTCTCAGGTGGACAGAGTATCGTGAAGCATGTGCTTGCAATAGAATTTCCTCTTTTACCTCTGGAATGTCAGGCACACATAGCCTATCTCCATAGTGCAAAATACCCTATGCATCAATAGTATAGGGTGTTTCTTCACCCTTTTATACTTTTTCCCTGGCTGGAACAAGCTTCTCATCTTCCATTTTTCCGTTCTTGAATTTGATCTCGAATAATCGGTCTCACCGATATATTCGCTAGCAACCCCTCTTCAATAACTTGCAGCTATAACCTCAATTTTCTCAGTGCAAACAATAATTCCACCTTGTACTCTATACCATCATCCGTCGCCTGAGATTTTCTGCTCAGCGCATCGGCCACCACATTAGCTTTTCTCGGGTGATATTCTATAGAATAATCATAGTCTTTTAGTAGTTCAATCCACTTCCTCTGTCTGAGATTTAATTCCCTCTGGATATACTTCAGACTTTTGTGGTTAGTGAAAATCTTGAAGGTTTCACCGTAGAGAAAATGCCTCCAAATTTTTAGAGCATGAATGATCACTGCAAGTTCTAGGTCATATGTAGGATGATTTAGCTCGTGTGGCCTTAACTGTCTCAAAGTATAAGCAATAGCCTTCCCGTCTTGCATAAGCACACCTCCACGTCCCATACCAGAAGCATCCATATATACCACATATTCCCCGTCAGAGGACGACAAAGTCAATACCAGAGCCTCTGTCAGTCTCTTCTTTATCTCCTCAAAGCTACTATAGCATTTGTCACTCCACTGATACTTGGTATTTTTCCTTTGAAATCTGGTTAATGGTCTCGATAAAATGAAAAAAATCCTTAATATACCGCCTGTAGTAGCCCGCTAACCCAAGAAAGCTTCAGATTTCAGTCACATTTTTGGATACTTTCCACTCCTCCACTGCTCTGACTTTGGATGGATCTGGTTGAACACCCTGACCCGATATCACATGCCCCAAAAATGAGACCTTCTCCAACCAAAACTCACACTTCGAGAATTTAGCATACATTTGTTTTTCCCTCAAAAGTTGCAAAGTTACCCGCAAATGGTCCTCGTGTTCTCTTCGGCTCCTCGAACAAATGAGTATATCATCAATAAATACTACAATAAAAGTATCCAAATAGGGTTGGAATACTTTATTCATAAGAGCCATGAACAGTGCAGGTGCATTAGTTAATCCGAAAGGCATAACAGTAAATTCAAAATGTGCATACCTAGTTCAGAAAGCTGTTTTAGATATCGACTTATCCTCCCCACGTAACTGCCAATACCCTGACCTTAGGTCAATTTTGGAAAATATCACTGCACCCCTTAATTGATCCAACAAATGATCAATCCTAGGCAACATATATTTGTTCTTTATTGTTACCCGATTCAGCTAGCAATAATCTATGCACAGTCGCATACTTCCATCCTTCTTTTTTTCACAAATAATACAGGAGCTCCCCACGGCGAAATGCTCGGTGTAATGAACCCTTTATCGAGCAATTCTTCTAATTTCTTTTTTAGCTCCTTCAATTCAGTTGGGCCCATACGATACGGTGCAATTAAAATTGTAGCTGTTCCCGGTATAGTTTCTATTTCGAAATCCACTTCCCGACTAGGAGGTAATCCAGGAAGTTCTTCCAGAAACAAGTCTGAGTACTCACATAGTACAAGTACCTCAGACACTTCGACACTAGGTTGTATAGTGTCTCTCACACTAGCCAAATATGCTTCACACCCTTCCTTCATCAAACTCACCGCTTGAACCGCAGAGATCAAACAAACAGGTATTACTCTTCTCTCTCCAACAAACAGTACTTCTTTACGACCCTCAACATCAGTCAAAACTTCTTTGGTAAAACAATCCAGGACAGCTCTATGATTTGATAGCCAGTCCATTCCAAAAATCAATCCAAAATTCTCCAAACGGAGTACCACCAAATCCACACAAAATTTACGGTCACCTATTAGTATAGGGTAAGATTTCACGATTATTTTTGCTCTATCTCTCCAGATGGCATCGACACTTCTATCACACAGTCTAAAGGTTCTACTCCCAAACTAAATTTCTAGGCATGGTCATAATTAATGAATGAGCATGATGCACCCGAATCAAGAAGCATATGAATAGGGAAGCCTGAAATGTAAACCGTACTAGATATGACATTGGGATCCTCCACTGCCTCAGCTCTGGAAATAGCATACACTCGGGCCTGCGGTGCTGCAGTGACTGGTGGCTGTTGAGCACGGAAACCTCGAGCATAAGATCTCGCTCTCCCTGAATAAGATCCTCTACTCAACTTCCAACAATACTTCTTTGATTTCCCCCACACTGCTATTGGAACTCTTAGCCCTAGCTTCATTGTTCCTCCTCTGATAGCAGTCTATTGCCACTTGCCATTTCTTATGACAGTAGTAGCACGTTATATAAGCATCTCTCTTGCCTTCCGGCTTACTCCTCTCAATTTGTCTAGAAAATTGTTTCCCTCTGGAGCTCGCTCCTCTACTGCCAAATTTTTTAAATTTGGTCGCTCCGGACCTTTGGGTACTGGCATCTTTAGCACTGCTAGAACTTTCAACATGCTTGGCCTTCTTGGCCTCATAAGGATTTTCTGCATTCAATGCCTTCTTTGCTGGCAATGCAGCTGTGAGCAGAGTAGAGTACATAGGGGGTTGGACTGCCAATAGTTTGCTAATCTCTCCCCTCAGCCCCATCTCAAATCTATCCCTTTTTGCCTCGTCGGCCGCCACTTCCTCTGGCGTATATCAGGATAGACGAGTAAATTTAGCTTCATACTCTGCTACCGAGAGTTCACCTTGCATCATATTGAGAAACTCTGCCTTCTTCTCTCTCTTGTACACCTGTGGGGTGTACTTATTAGTAAACACTTTCTGGAATTCCTCCCACATCATAGTGAGAGGCTCGACCAAGCTCCCTGGGACCATCTCCCACTAATTGATTGCCTTACCCTCTAGTAAGGATGTGGCATAAAGAACCTTCTATACTGTAGTACATTGCATTCTCCTCAAAACCCTTTTCGTGTCCCTCATCCAATCCTCAGCAATAGAGGGATCTCTTGTGCCGGAAAAAGGTTTGCCACCTAGCTTTCGGATTTGCTTATAGTTTTTGTGTGACCCCCGAATTTAAATATCATTTGCGTATACTGCACTCCTACAAATGACACTCAAATCCAGAAATCCAGTTTTTCATTTTAAAATAATAATAAACAATAATAAAGAATAAATTTGAAGAATGATAAATGTCAATTTATACTTATATTTCGTATTCTATTATATGACATTTATCATACTTTTGGTTTAATAGTGTATTATTTCGGCTCAATTATTATTATTTTTGTGTATTCAGGACTTAGAGC
>CANYCX010033850.1:0-13336 GCA_948193385.1 Breynia disticha f. nivosa
AGGATCAGAATCATATCGATATACATATATGAATGTAAATGTAAGATATGAAATGCTAATGCAAATCCACACAGGATGACTCGGGTATTGGACTGCACACAGCTCAGTCCACAAAGAGAATACCTCTGTACCACATAGGAGAGGTTTCGAACTGCACACAGCTCAGTCTAGGACAACACACAGCTCAGTCCTTCAATCCACACAGGAATATCATAAATCGCCCCACAGGTTTGCAACATAGGCTTGTGTCACACAGTATATGATATGTAAATGTATAAATGTCATTTGTATCATATCGGCAAACAACATAGAAATGACGTTCGTATCAATATCCATAGTAAGAATGACATTCTTGTCAGAACACAGCATAAGAATGACATTCGTATCAGCACACAGCAAATCTAACACGGAGCATCTCAAATACCACGCACGTATAGCTCACATAAGGCAACTCATATCCACATAGATCCCAATATACCATGCTTTCCATATCTCAGCATATAGCGATAAGAAAACATGCCTACAACTCATAGAGAATATATACAAAATCATACCACACAGGTATTCAATCATTATCAATTCAAGGAATAGCACACACTTATAAACTATCATAAAACTTACCACACAGGTATAATATCAACATTATATCAGCATATCAAAATCGTACATTAAGCAAGTACCACAAAGGCATAACATATCATCTTAATCAAAACATTCGTATCAATCATCAATCAAACATCACATTCATTATGGTTCAACTAAGAACCTAACAACTCAACATAGAATTATAGGCCATCTACCTTTAATTTACTCAATCAATGTAATTTCAATTCAATTATGAATCAATTAGTAAGTGTAAGAACACTTACTCCGTAAGCATAGAACACTTACCTTGAAACTAGCAAAATCACTAATCTCGACTGACTTAATCTCTGTCCAATTGTTGTACAGATCCTCCTATATGTCAGTTAACATATACAGGTTATCAATTAACCTTTTCAACATTAAATTTACACTTAGAAACATCCAATCACCATTATAAACCTTAATTCCTAAATTTCAGCATAAACCCTTTTTAAACCTTAAGTAAACCCAACTCATTTCATAAACCCTTCTTCTGAAAATCATTTCTAACATTTCCATAACATCAATTCAAGTTCCCTTCGTTGAATATCATCATTTCCAACAGCAAAACAGCAATTAAGACCAACCAATTCATCAAAGATCAAAGTATAAACCTTATGCAAACCATTATACAACCTTACCTTATGATTTTGGATGGATTTTTGTAAAGATTTTCCATGATTTGAGGTTTGTATGAAGGTAGGATGATTAGAAACCTTAGAATGGATATTTGGAACTTTAGAGAACATTTTTAGAAGGTTAGGAAATGTTTTCATCAATTTAAAGTGCTTTAAGTCGATTAAATATAAAATTTGGCAAACCAAAATGGTTTGTAGAATGTCATGCCCATGCCGTTTCACAGGTTGTTCTCCCTTATTCAGAATATACCCATGCTGTGGAACATTTTGCCAAACGGCATGCCCATGCCGTTTCCCAGGCCATTTCCAGCTATTTTCCTGGATGTTTTTTCCATAGCCTTTATATCAACCTTTGATCAACCTTTCTATATTTATGTTTAAACATTTATTTTTCATCATTTTAAGATGAAAAATTTTCGGTCTGTTACATTTAATCTTGAATTTGGTGCTTATGAGTTGTATGGTGTGAAAGAAACATGAATGTTTGATTATTGGTGTTTCGTTACCTTATAAAATGATGATTGTGTGATTTGTGGAAAGTGTTTCGAATTTATGAATGGTACCACGGTGAGTATAAATGTTAGTGAGAAATGAGAATGATTGCATTCATTTACGTATGCTTTGTGAACATGTTATTAACATCTTTGTATGTTAAATTTGGGTATTTTCCAAATAGAGCGAAATGTGCATTTATGTGGACTTTAGATTGGTTCGGGTATGAATATGGATGTGTATGTGCAATGCGATTGAACTTGTGCTCGTTTGATTAAATTTTTTGTAATGGCTTATGAACTGGTTGCTTGCAAGTGTGTTTAGATGTGTATCCATGGAAATGGAATGTTTGTGATGAGTTAATGTGTGTATTTGCTTGGGAAATAATGACCTAAATATGTGCTTAATGTTGAAAGGATTTTAGTGTTAGATTACAAACTATTTTGTCTCTGCAGGTGCAAATGACCAAGGGAACGGCCAGGCTGGCCATTTCCCAAGGCTGTTCTCTTATTAACTAAGGACAGGGGTCAGAACGGCCAAGTGAAATGGCCACTCTAGCAGTTCCCCTTGGCCGTTTCCCCCTGTTTTGATGCTGAAAAATGATTGTTGTGAACGGTTTGAGCAGTATGGTTTGTTGTTCGATTTCTAGGTTTAGAAAAATATATTTGTGTGGAGGTTAGGCCGTGGAGGCCGAAGGTCCCCTTGCGCATACAACATAATAATTATAAGGATCGTTGAATTAGTATTCTTTATACTGTCCTTTTATTTTGTCGTGACAGTAGCGTGGTTCAGGATCTTACTTTTTAGGTGGAGCGCGTACGTATGATACTTGTAGTAGGTCGGCTCCTAGTGGATTTTTTGATACATCATACTTTTGCATTTTGTATAGACTATAGCCATATACATGATAGTATAGACTTGCACTTGCATTGTTTTATCTATATATATATCCTCTCAATTTCAATGGTGTTATTATTTGAAAAGAAAAAAGGGTGCAAAAATCGAGGTTAAAAAAAATGAACTTTGCTAAAATCAGGTTCACATTTAGTGGTATCAAAGCGGAGATTAGATTCCCTGCAGACTGAACCCGAAAACTGTTTTCATTTCATTGTTTTCATGAACTAAAAGTTTTTCAAATAATGATTTTCTTTAGGATGGAGCCTATTGAGGATGTATGCCACGAGGTTACCGCCGAGTCCTAGGAGTCCGTGCAGTGATAAGGACCAGCGCTAGGACATGGAATACCACTTGTACCCGATGGGGCATCACTTGCAACAGGTGCTATACTACCATTTGACCCAGCCCACACTCAGTTCTACCATGCTATGTTGCAGTAGTTGTGGGGTAGACAGGGAGCCCAGCAGGGAGGACCACAGAGAGGCCAGCAGGGGAGGGCCTCAGTGTTAACATAAATTTTTTAGAGGTTCGCAAGTAGAGTGCCAAGTCTTTTAAGGGGACTACTGACCCTGCAGAGGTCGAGGACTGGCTTCGACACATAGAGCGAGTCTTTAGCAGGTTGAGATGCACCCCAGAGCAGAGGTTGAGGTATGATACCTTATTGCTAGAGAAGAGAGCTTGGGATTGGTGGGAGCCAGTTCCCAAGAGTTAGAGTGATCCTCCAACACTCAATTGGGATGACTTTATGAGGGAGTTCGTCAAAAAATACACCCCTCCACTCTATCGCAGTAGGAAGAATATAAAGTTTCTAAAATTGAAGTAAAAGGAAATGACTGTCACTGAGTATGAGGCTCAGTTTACTAGACTCTCCCGCTACACACCAAAGGATGTAGCGACTGACCAGTAGCAGAGAGAAAGATTTGAGAGGGGGCTACGGTTTAATATCTGCACCCATATTGCTATAAAGCCATCTACTTACCAGATGCTTCTAGAGACAACACTCAAATCTGAGGAGCTCATGATTGAGGAGAGACGTGTAGAGGTGAAAAGGTAGAAGAAATCTGGCAGTTCCAACACCACTGAGGGACAGTAGAGGACAATGTTGAGATGTCCCAGGAGCACTTGTAGAAGGGGCAGTCATCAGAGAGGTGGGTTCGGGAGTAGGGGGAGTCACACCTATAGACCCCTGCTTCAGAAGAGTAGGGTTTTGGAGGACGAACTGGTGGAGACACACAACAGCTATGTTTCTACTGCCATCATCCGGGTCACCAGGTCAGGCACTGCTATGATAGGATCACGTATAAGGCCAGAGCAGCACCAGGGCAGAAAAGAGTAGGAGATAATAGGGGAGTCTTTACTTCTGCGAAGGCCGAGGTAGAAGTGTGAGAGCTTTTAGCACCACCTTTAGAGGCGAAGGAGCAACACAATCGGCAGCTCCAGCTCAAGCACGTGTCTATGCTATAACATGGGATGAGGCAGCAGCCAACCCTGACATTATTACTGGTACGATCACTATTTCTTACCACAGTACATTGGTGTTGATTGACCTTGGATGACCATGTTATTTTGTTAGCGAGTCACTGGTAGAGCAGATCGGGGGTGGAGTGTCACCTCTAACTACTTAGTAGCAGTTTCCATGCTAGTTGGGGGTACTATATTGGTGAGGGATGCAACGACGGACTATGAGTTGCACATAAGTGTGGCGAGATATGTTACAAATCTTCTTATTTTGAAGATGACAGACTTTGGGGTTATACTTGGTATGGACTAGTTGTCCAAGAACTGTGCAGTAGTAGATTGTTATGCAAAGGAAGTGGTGATCAAAGTTAATAGTGAGAAGAGGGTAATGTTGGTGGGTGAGCGAAGGGTCATTCCTTTCTATTTGGTATCTGCAGTGGTGGCTGCAAAGCTAATTGGAGATGGGTGTGAAGCATATTTAGAGTGCGTGACAGATGCGGGTAAGACGAAGATAGAGGTGAGTGATCTGGATGTTGTGAAGGATTACCCAGATGTGTTTCTATGGGAGTTGCCAGGGTTGCCACCATAGAGGGAGATGGATTTTGAGATAGAGACGATGCCAGGGTCAGCACTAGTGTCAGTGGCGCCGTATAGAATGGCCACTATAGAGTTGTAGGAATTGAGGAGGCAGTTAGAAGAGCTTCTGGAGAAGGGTTTTATTCGGCTAAGTGTGTCGCCATGGGGAGCGCCAGTGCTTTTTGTGAAGAAGAAGGATGGAAGTTTGAGACTTTGTATAGATTACCGACAATTGAATAAAGTAACAGTAAAGAACAAGTATCCATTATCAAGGATCGACGACTTGATTGACCAGTTAAGGGGAGCGATAATGTTCTTCAAAATGGACCTACGGTCAGGGTATTGGCAGTTGAGGGTAGAGGAGAGTTACATCCTGAAGACAGCGTTTAGAAATCGATATGGCCATTACGAGTTTACGTTTATGCTATTTGGGTTAACTAACGCACCAGTTGCCTTCATGGCTTTGATGAATAAGCTGTTTTAGCCGTTTTTTGGACCGGTTGTGGTGGTGTTTATTGACGATTCAGTGGTATACTCCAGAGATAAGGAGGAGCACGAGGGGCATCTTCGAGTTATTTTAGAGCTATTGAAGGAAAAAGAACTGTATGCAAAGTTTGAGAAGTGTGGCTTTTGGATGAAAGAGGTGGTCTTCCTAGGCCACATGATTTTGGCAGAGGGTGTTAAGCCAAACCCGAGGAAGATCAAAGTAGTGCAATAGTGGGAGACTCCTATGAATGTGACCGAGGTGCACAGCTTTTTCGGTTTGGCAGGTTATTACTAGCAATTTATTTAGGATTTCTCCAGATTGGCGAGGCCAATGACAACATTACTTAAGAAGAATACCCTGTTCATTTGCAATGAACTATGTGAGGAGAGTTTACAAGAGTTGAAGAAGAGATTGGTAGAGGCTCCAGTGTTGACATTATCGATCGAGGATGGTAGATTTGTGGTGCGTACAGATGCCTCTAGGTAGGCTTAGGTGGAGTTATGATGCAGAATGGGTAGGTGATTACTTATTCATCTCGGTAGTTGCGAGCGCATGAGGCTAATTATCCTAACCACGATCTAGTGTGGGCAGAGACCTGAGGTAACGTGTTGGATCAGTGAGTACATAGTTTTTAGATGATTCCAACTCAGTTTTTGGGTTGCTGACTTGAAGCTAAGGTGGGCGGAGCAATGGATTTTTTCTCTCTCTTATTTTTACATATGTTTGGAAAATGTATTTGATAACTTACATTTTGGAAGGGTTATGTTTGAAATGGAATTAGCCTAGTTTCTTTTCCTATATAACCCTTAACAAGTTTGTAAAAAGTATTGTAAACAAATGTTAGTAATGAAGGGTGAATGTAAGTTTTATTCAATGAATGGTTGTATTTAGAATTTGAAAACTATCTATTAAACTCATGATGTCCAAGATTTAATTGTCACCTTAAAAGAAATTATAATTATAACATTAGGTAATAGTTAAATTTTGAGTGTCACAGTAAGTCCAATTTTAAGGAAAAATATATGCAATTTGAGTGAGTTTCTATGAGGTTTTGTTGGGTTTAGTGTGTGAATCGAAATGGTAGGTGTATTTGGCTTGCATTGTGAAATTTGAGAGGGATTGAGAATTTTAGGGTTTTAAGGAAGTGTAGGAATGAAAATAGTGAATGGAAAATGTGGTAGGTAGGGTGACTAGTGAGGTTAATTGGGTATGTAATGCGTGTAGGGATCGAGTTTTGGAATCCGAACCGAAGAGTAGGCAAGGAACTTGTTCTTGGAGCTCGAGGTAAGTGTGTTCAACACTTACAAGTCGTAGTGCTAGCCTTGATTGAATGATATTATGGGTTAGAATGTTTTGGTTGTTTGTATGTTGATTGATTATGTTTTCGAAAAAAGAAAAATGTTTAACTTTGCTTGGAAATGGTGCTATGAGGATTGTATGAAATGTGATGGGTTTAATATTGAATTTGGTGATTATGACTTGTATGGTGTGAAAGAAATATGAATGCTTGATTATTGGTATTTGGTTGTCCTATAAAATGATGATTGTGCGGTTTGAGGAAAGTGTTTGGAATTTATGAATGGCACCATGGTGAGTATAAATGTTGGTGAGAAATGAGAATGATTGCATTCATTTACATATGCTATGTGAACATGTATTAACATATTTTTATGTTAAATGTGGGGATTTGCCAAATAGGGCGGAAGCTCATAATTCATGTGGGGATTTGCCAAAAATCGAGCAAAAGCTCAAATGCGGGGATTTGCCAACTCGAGCGATAGCTCAACTATTTATGTGGGGATTTGCCAACCTTGAGAGTGGACTATCTCACGTGCGTAATAAGACCCCGGGGCATGCATTTAGTGTGAATTGCATCGACACTGCATGATTTGTGGATTTATGTGGACTTTGGATGTTTGGGTATGAATATGGATGTGTATGTCCGATGCAATTGAACTTGTGCTCGTTTGATTAAATTTGTGGTACTAGCTTATGAATTGGTTGCTTGCAAGTGTGTTTAGATGTGAATCAATGGAAATAGCATGTTTGTGATGAGTTAATGTGCGTATTTGCTTAGGAAATAATGACCTAAATATGTGCTTAATGTTGAAAGGATTTAAGTGTTGGATTGCAAACTATTCTCTCTCTGCAGGTGCGAACGGCCAAAGGAACAGCCAAGCTGGCTGTTTCCCATGGCTGTTCTCTTATTAACTAAGGACAGGGGTCAGAACGGCCAGGTGAAATGGTCACTCTGGTCATTCCCCTTGGTCGTTTCATCCTGATATGATGCTGAAAAGTGATTGTTGTGAACGGTTTGAGCTAGTATGGTTTGTTGTTCGATTTCTAAGTTTAGTGAAATATATTTGTGTGGAGGTTAGGCCGTGGAGGCCGAATGTAACGCTCCGAAAAATTTAATAAATAAAATTTTAAAATGTAGATGAAGAATATTGAAGGGAAAATAAAATTTTTTCGTAAGAGGATTTATTTAAATTAAGAATATTTTAATTTAAATTAAATTAATGAATATACGATTTTTCGTAGATTAAATTAATTAAATAAAATATTGTCGTATATGAATTATTTAAATTTAGTATATGTTAATTTAAATTATTAAAATAACTATTAAATAAAAATAAATATACATGTTTCGTTATAAATTAATTACGATATTAAGATTGAGAAGAAGAATTAATTTGGCATAGAGTAAATAAAATAATTGGGTATGGGCATTTTAGACAATTCCCCTAACTCTAAAAATCCCCCACTACCCATATCTCTTCTCTCCCTCCCTCACGCAGGCTTCTTCGACCTCCCTCCCTTCTCACTTCTCTCCACTGCCGCAACTCTCTCTCCCTCTCTTCGTACAAGCTGCGCGCCTTTATGGCCGCATCTTTCTCTCCACCCCGAGCCTAACCTCCCTCCTGCTTATTGTTGCACGCTGCCACCCTCTCCCAGACCGTCGTACGCCCATTCTCTTCCTCTTTTGCGTGCACCGCCACCATCCCTCCACTCTCGCGCCATTGCCTCTCTTTCTCCTCCCTGCCACAGCCTCCACCCGCCAACACCATGGCAGCCACAACCGTCCCTCTTTCCCTCTTCTCGTAGCTTTGCTCCGCCGCACACTCTGGTCGTGCCTTCACCACGGTCGATGCACGATTCCACCCTTCAGCTGCTACTTTCTTTTCCTCCGTAGTAGCGTGTCAGTTGCCACGACCTCTGAGTGCTAGACCGTCAGCTGCTACTTTCTTTTCCTCCGCGTGTCACACATGGCCGAGACTAGGGAATCGGTTGTCGTGTCTCCTCCCACGAGTCGTGCTACTGCTGACCCTATTGAACGAAAATGGATGTAGATGGTTCAAATGAAGGAAAAGAGCTAAACAAAATAGAGACGACGTCTCTTTTAGGTGGGTTACGGAATAGTATAATATTGATGCTAAAGAAGTTAAGTGTAAAGTAAAAATTGATTGAGCTTTGGTTGAGGAAGAATGAAATTTGTTGAGGATTGAGAAAATTTGGATTTTTTTGATTGTTTGGGGATGATATAAATTAAGGGGGATTATTGCCCTTTTTCCGAGTAAAGCTTTTGGCAAAATGTAAAATTGTTAAGATTAAATTTAAAATATTATGATAACGTAGATTAAATTAATAATCCATAGTAATTATGGAAAGTGGGGATAAAATTTTATATATGGTAAGGTTAATAGAGATTCTTGTTAAGGTTAAGAATTCCTAATTTGGGTCAATATATATATATATATAGGTAAAATGATAAGCGGGAAAAAAGGGGGAAAATAAGAAATTAAGAAAATTGGAACGCATAAGATGAAAGAATCTAAATATGTGAATGGGGATCGATGATGAACTTTATTGTAAATGTTTAGGGATCAAAATCCGAATCCAGAGCCAAAGTGGGTGTTGAGCATGCTATTTCACGGAGTTCGAGGTCAGTGCACTTTGACGTTTACCATAGCAAGTTTGCCTTTGAATGGGTTAATTTATGTGATTTTGATGAATTTGGTATGAGCTTGTGTTTGTTTGTGTGTTCAAAGAAATTGGTGATGATAAGTGTTCTACACTTACTATTCTATAATTTTGAGTAATTGAATGATATGAAATTATAGAACCTTGATTTAGTATGTAAATGAAATTGACTAAGATAAGCCAATGTTGAAGTATGATTTTATATGGAGGATTCTTAATAAATCCAAGACTTGGTAGGTAATATGATAACATGATTATGTTGTGGTTTTTATGACATGAGATTGAATAATGTTTATATTTTGCAATTATGAACACGATTTATGAAACATTTGAGAAGACTATATAAGTGAATTCGTAAGTGCATTTTAACGCTTACTAAAACGAATTTTGCCTTTTTATGATTTAAATGATGCGAGGTTGATTGTAATTGACATGAGTTGTGTTGATTGTTTATGTGTTGGATGAAATTAGTGTTAGTAAGTGCATTTGCCACTACTTTAATGTGTTGTTGTGTATGAACGGTTGATTTTATTTAAGTGTTGTGTTACTTGGTTATGTATGAATTGATTTTATGCTTGTGAGACTATGATGGGTGGGTTGTGTACGGTTGCTTTTAATGTGGAATAAGTTGGGTATGAGATGTACTCTTGTGTTGACATGTTCTTGTAGAAAGGTTGTGGATTAATATGATTGGATGATTTGTACGTGGGCTTTCATATCCATATGAATGAAATTGGAAATAAGAGGTGCATGTGATGTATTTTCTTTTATGAGTGCTCATGTTTGTGATTATGCTATAGTGTGAAAGAAAGACTGATGGTTGACTTACATCGCACCATGACATTGTTGGCATGAGCATTTTCTATATGTTCATGATGAGGGCCTCGTGGCCAATGTAGTATAAGGGGCCTCGTGGCCAACATAGTATAAGGGGCCTCGTGCCCAATATGCGCAAAGAGAGTGAAGTCTCTCGGATATGAAAACAAGGACCTTATGGTCAATATGTGCAAAGAGAGTGAAGTCTCTCGAGATTTATGAAAAGAGTAGCAGAGGTTAAGTGAAGTCTTCCTCTCGCAAATTTGAAGGCTCCGGACCGGCACATTGTGTGTGTTTGCATAAGCATAACCATTATTCGCATAAACATAAGCATTGTGTACATTCATCCATTTGCTACCGTGATTTAATTAAATGTTATTGCTAATTATGAAGGTATATGTGAAATCCTAAGAATATGTGCAATGTGTATGAAATTGTGTTGATGATTTAGCTTGTGTGATTAACATTTGAAATGGTTGCTTGCAAATGTGTATGAATGTGATTCAATAGAAAATGGTATGTTATAATCGAGATAAAATGTGTGTTGTTGGGAAAAAGGTGGCCTAAATGTATGCTTGAAATGTTGAATGTGTTTAAGTGTTGATAATGTTGTTTCATAAGTCCAGCAGGTGTGAATGGCCAAGGGAACGGCCAAGCTGGCTGTTTCCCATTGTCGTTCCTTTTACAAAAGTGGCCAATGAAGGAGAACGGCCAGGTGAACGGCCAAGCTGGCCGTTCCCCTTGGCTGTTCCCACTGTGCAGTTTGCTTAAAATGGATTGTTCGGAAAGAATTGATCTAGTATGGTTTGGTTATGGAACAATAGGCTTAAAAGATTGTATTTGTGTAGAGGTTAGGCCGTGTAGGCAAGAGGTTCCCCTGCGCATTCAGCATAACAGTTATACGGATTCACTTACTGAGTATTTTTTATACTCACCTTTGTTTTGCTGTGTATATGTGTGCAGGTTTAGGAGGATTTCCACGAGCAAGGTCGGAGGAGCATTTGCGCAAGAAATGAGTTTTAAATTTCAAATGATTGTAAAAGTGGTTTGCAATCGTCCCCAAATAATTTAAAAAAAAATATTGCCAAAATTATTGTTTACTCGAGAATGAACTTTAAAAATTTGAGCGTCACAACAAAGGTTCCCCTCCGCATACAACATAATAACTATAACAATCGCTTACTGAGTATTCTTTATACTCACCTTCTATTTTGTTGTGTATATGTGTGCAGAGCGACAGTAGCATGGTGCAGGATCTTCCTTTTTGGGCAGAGCGCGTATGTGTGATACTTGCAGCAGGTCGACTCCTAGTGGATTTTTGGATACACCATACTTTTACATTTTGTATAGACTATAGCCATATACATGAGTATAGGCTTAGCACTTGCATTGTTTTAAACTGAAAACCATTAGCTTCTGTATATTTCAGTTGATTTGTATTTTGGGCCAGTTTAAATGAGATACATGTATGCCTTTCTTTCTATATATTTATCTATATATATCCTCTCAATTTCAATGGTGTTATTATTTAAAAAGGAAAACAAAGGGTGTGAAAATCGAGGTTTAACAAAAAATGAACTTTGTAAAAATGAGGTTCACATTTTCTGTACGGGAATAGTTTGGAAAACGGTTTATGCACCCCATTCTCCACCCGTTTTTCCCGTCTGACCGACTCTGGAAAAGTGAAACGACTTGACAAACGGTTTGGCTAAACCATTTGCCAGCCCATTTCATCCTTCTGTTTTGCCTCAGGAAGTGAAACAACTTGTGAAACGGCTTACCTAACCCGTTTTCAGCCCGTTCTATGCTTCTGATTTATCAATATACAAAATTCTCAGCGCAATTTCAGCACACAACATCACACACTAACTCAACACACTTCCACCACTCACATAACATGCCCTCAAACATTTCAATTCTCAATTCACACATAAATCAAAACTTCACATCATAATTTTCATACCTTCTCATGCAAGCTCAATAATAATAAATGAAAGGATAATGCATTTTCTTCACACCACAAGTGCCTTTTTAATCATTGGTACAATTAACATAATGGAACGATATTCACACAAGGCACATTACAACCATTCACATAAGCCAACCTAAAACTCATAGCAATCTCATTTTATTCCACGATATTCAATCCGTAATAAAACACCCATTAGGTCCATTAACCTATAATCATTTAGTTGATTTCATACAACAAATCAAGCACAACATATTATGCTAATAACATCTCAAAAATCTACCAGCAATCATTCATCCTGTGCAACATTTGCAACTCGTTCATAAATCATAATTTGTGAGAACATGATATAAATCATCATCCAACCCCATAGCAATTGCACACAGCAAACTACTTAGAAAAGTCATACAGATAAATCATCATAACATTGACACACAACCACAATTCTACACAGTTTTTCTTATTTAATAGCCATAAAAGAACCATCATATAGCCCTCTCACACAGAAAGGTAAGCACACAACATCAGGGCTTACACAGAAATATAGTCTACACAGGAGCTCATTTTCATAATCATACATAATCCAAGATCACACAGATCTTATCTCATGATATTGTAATCATATGAATGCAAATGTATGCAATGCCAATGCAAATACACACAGGATGTACTCGATTTTGTTCACCATAGCACACAGTAGTGGAATGGCATATAGCCTGAGAACACAGCTCTGAGCATATAGCTCTTACAGATGGTATAAAACTCGTCTATGGACAGCACACAACACGTCCTTTATTCACATAAGAAATCGTGTCACGCAAATAATTACGCAACACATGAATGTACATGCAACATTCATATCAATCGTACACAACACTACTCACATAGAGCATAGATCATAATCACACAGAGTCTTATCATGCTTCCATTATATGCCCTTAGCACACCGTAATTGAATAAAGAAAGCATGTAACACGTCACACATTCTCATTAATTCATAATAACACTGCATACATTCATATTAGCCCTTCCATATATACACTCATTTACTTAATAAATGATTAGCATTTCAATTATGTACTTTCCATACACGTACCCCATTTAACTCAATCATAAATTAGACACCTACATTTGGTACCATATAAATTACACTTACTCATTAAGTGTTTTTAACTTACAAGTTACTTCACTCCAACTATTTGCACTTCTTATTTATGACCAAATAGCTCAGTTAACAAATATTCATTACCTTCATTCATTATACCGCACTCATTCTCTTATCTGGTTAATCACTTCATATTTTAACCTTAGGTCTTTTATGTGAATTTTTAGATTACATACACAAAGCATATTCATTCACTTAAAACACAAACATCTTTCTAAAGTATCCTTCCATAA
>CANYCX010034093.1:0-12347 GCA_948193385.1 Breynia disticha f. nivosa
TCCATATCCAGCTAGGCTTAAGCAAGAGCGCATGAATGAATAGTTTGGTAAGTTTTTTGAATTATTTAAACAATTGCATATAAACATCCCGTTTGTTGAAGCTTTTTCACAAACTCCAAAATATGCAAAGTTTCTCAAGGAACTATTATCAAACAAGAAAAGGCTTGAGGAGTTGTCTACAGTCTCTTTGAATGCAGAATCCTTGACAATTTTACCAAACAAGCTTCTTCAAAAATTAGAAGATCCAGGTAGTTTTACTATACCTTGTACTTTTGGTAGTTTGTTAGTTGAGAAATCTCTTGTAGATTTGGGTGTGAGTATAAATCTTATGCCATATAAGATGTTCACACAATTGGGACTGGGAGAGCCAAAATCGACTTAGATGAGTTTACAATTAGCTGATAGATCAATCAAATACCCACGAGGAGTAATTGAGGATGTACGGGTAAAAGTTGATAAATTTATTTTTTCAGTAGATTTTGTGATTTTAGATATGGATGAAGATAGGGAAGTACCTTTGATTGTTGGCAGACCATTTTTAGCTACTTCTAAAGCAGAAAATTTGAAAAAATATTACCGGAAAAAGTCAAGAAGTCAAAGCTCTCAGTTGACGATCCTCCAGTTTTGGAGCTAAAAGTCTTACCCCGACATCTCGAGTATGCTTTCCTGGAAAAAGAATCAAAACTGCCAGTAATTATTGCATCTAATATCAGCGAGGATCAAAAAGTTAAACTTGTCAATTTGTTGAGAGATCAAAAACGTGTCATAGCTTGGAAAATTTCTGACATTAAAGGTATCAGCCCTTCTTATTGTACTCACAAAATACTAATGGAAGATGGTTTTAAATCTGGTGTGCAGCCTCAATGAAGACTTAATCCGAACATGAAGGAAGTAGTTAAAACAAAGGTGATTAAGCTTACAGACGTACGAATAATTTATCCTATTTCTGACAGTGTGTGGGTAAGTCCTGTACATGTAGTACCGAAGAAAGGAGGTATGATGGTGGTTAGAAATGAGAAGAACAAACTCATACTGACGCGAACAGTAACAGGATGGAGAGTGTGCATTGATTACCGTCGACTGAATGACGCGACACCAAAAGACCATTTTCCGTTGCCGTTCATCGATCAAACGTTGGAAAGGTTAGCTAGTCATGAGCATTATTATTTTCTTGATGGTATGTCTGGTTATTTTAAGATTCCAATAGCGCCAGAAGATTAAGAAAAGACAACATTTACATGTGCATATGGGACATAGGCTTACTGGAGGATGCCATTTGGATTCTGTAATGCACCAGCGACTTTTCAGAGATGTATGATGGCAATTGTTGATGAATTGGTTGAGGATATTATGGAGGTATTTATGGATGATTTTTTAGTTTATGGTAATTCTTTTGACTTATGACTCCATAATTTAAAATGTGTGTTTGAGCGCTTTGAGGAAACAAATCTTGTTCTTAATTGGGAAAAGTGTCATTTCATGGTACAAGAAGGATAGTTTTAGGACATAAAATTTCTGTCAATGGAATTGAAGTAGATAAAGGAAAAATTGAGACCATTGATGGATTGCCACCACCTTCTTCTGTGAAAGCTATCAAGAGTTTTTTAGGTCATGCTGGTTTTTATAGAAGATTTATAAAAGAGAAAATTGCCAGACCTTTGAAAAAACTACTTGAGAAAGATGTGCCTGTTGAATTTGATGCAAATTGTTTACATGCTTTTAATGTTTTAAAAGAGAAGTTGGTAAATGCACCTATTATGATCTCAACAGATTGGTCTTTTCCTTTTGAGCTGATGTGTGATGTCAGTGATTTTGCAGTGGGCATAGTTTTAGGACAAAGGAAGGAAAAACATTTCCGACCAATTTATTATGCCAGTAAAAATTTTAATCCTGCTTAGATAAATTACACTACTACGAAAAAAGAGTTACTGGCAGTAATTTTTGCTTTAGAAAAATTTCGTCCATATATAGTTTTGTCAAAAGTTACAGTTTATACTGACCATGCTGCTTTGAGATATCTTTTGTCAAAAATAGATGCAAAACCAAGGATGATAAGATGGATTCTTCTTTTACAAGAATTCAATCTCGAAATTAAGGACAAGAAAGCAGCTGAAAATGTAGTCGCGGATCATCTATCCTGACTTGAAAAAGCACATATGGGTACTCTGAACGATGAAGAGTTGGATGATAAATTTCCCGAAGAGCAACTTAATAAGATTGAGCAAGTAAGTAAAAATGACACACAATGGTTTTCTGATTTTGCTAATTATCTTGCTATAGGATTACTTCCCAAATATTTAACTTATCATCAAAGAAGAAAATTCTTCTCGGATGTCAAGTATAATTTTGGGGAGGAACCGTTTGTCTTTAAAATTTGCGCAGATCAGGTAATACGCTGGTGTGTGTTACATCGTGAAGGATGGAAAATTCTTTTACACTGCCATACAGAACCAGTTGGAGGACACTATCAAGCCAATCGAACCGCACAGAAAGTACTCGAATCTGGTTTTTATTGGCCATCTATCTTTCAGGATGCTTAGAGGTTTGTAAAAAGTTGTGATCATTGTCAACGAACTGGTAACAATTCCTCTCTTAATGAAATGCCTCAAAATTTTATTTTGATTTGTGAAGTATTTGATGTTTGGGGTACTAATTTTCTGGGACCATTTCCTACTTTGTTTGGAAATAAATACATACTTGTAGCTGTGGATTATGTGTCTAAATGGGTTGAGGCACATGCTTTACCAACTAATGATGCTAGAGTAGTTGTACAATTTTTAAAAAAATTATTTAGTCGGTTTGGAGTCCCTATAGCTATTATTAGCGACAGAGGAACTCATTTCTGTAATACTCAATTTAACAAAACTCTAAGCAAATATGGGGTCGTACATAAGTTGGCTATAGCGTATCATGCTCAAACAAGTGGACAAGTAGAAATCTCAAATCGAGAAATTAAGCAGATTCTAGAAAAAACTGTGTCGATAAATAGGAAAGATTGGTCCAGAAAATTAGATGACGCTTTATGGGCTTTTAGAGCTGCTTTTGAGACACCTATAGGCACTACACCATATAGGTTGGTTTACTGTAAGGCATGTCATCTTCCTGTTGAGTTAGAACATAAGGCATATTGGGCTATAAAATCTGTTAACCTTGATCTTGAGCTTGCAAGTGAACACAGAAAATTTCAGGTTAATGAGATCGATGTATGGCGCACCAAAGTGTATGAGAATACACGACTTTATAAGAAGTGTGCAAAGCAATACCATGATGTGCTTATCAGGCCAAAATGTGAGTTTAAGGAAGGAGACTGCGTACTTTTGTACAATTCAAGGCTCTGACTTTTTCCAGGTAAACTCAAATCTCGTTGGTCTGGACCATTTACTGTAACACAAGTTTTCCCGTTTGGTACAATTGAGGTGACACATCCCGAAAAGGGAACCTTCAAAGCAAATGGCAGTCACTTGAAGCTTTACATTGGCAAGGATATTGACAAACTTCCTAAAGAGGTACTAAACCTTGAAAATGTGAGGTAGGATATTTGGTAAGCGACTACGTCTAGGTAATGATGTAAAAGAAGCAGTTGTTGCGAGGCAACCCAATGTTTTCTCTAATTGTTTTTTTGAATTTTCTTATTTTCTTTTGAATTTAGTGTTAATCATTTTTTTAGAATTGTTTAAGTGTTTGGACTAAAATTTTTAAAAAAAGGAATTGAGTTATATGTAAGCGAAAGTAATGACTGAGGATTTCAACAAGTACGAGAAGCTGCGGCAGCTGAGGTAAGTCCGTTACGAAGCTGAACCGGAAACAGGTATGTTTTTCTGACAAAATTAGGGAAGTACACGGATATAGTCGTTACATGGACAAGTCCGTGTAACGTTAGGCATGCCCGTGTAGCGTGGCAGACGCGCTACACGGACGTCCGTGATTTACACGAGCAAGACCGTGTAAGGTTGGCCTTGTCCGTGTAGCATGGCAGAATCACTACACGGACGAAATGGATGTACACGGACAAGACCGTGTAACGGCCGTGACCATGTACTATTACTGTTCGGTCACATGTTCTTTTAACTGCCAACTTTTCAGAATTTGTTGGCTTTCGCCTTCCCTCCACTTGATTCTGCCCACAAAACACCAAAACCCCTTCCAAAACTTGCACACAAACAACCAAAATCCCCCTCTACTTAAACCCCTCCACTCTCCACGCACTCCACTTCCATTCACTCTCAAACCCAAATCCTCCACTCAGACGATCCATAAGCTGACCTCCATGCCACTTCCACTGCCATCCACTCCACATTCCCCAGCCGCACCAATCTCAATGTACTCCACTATCCAACACCGAAACCACAACCCCAATTCAGCCCGATTCCACCATCCTCAATCTCCATTCTGCCCAGCCACCTCAACGCCATTCTTTAACTCACCCTTGCTCTCTATTAAACTCCACCTTGATTCAACCATTACTAAGTTCTTCCCCACAGCCACACCACACCCCTCCACTGCATCTCCTCCATTTCCTAAACAGCCACGCTACCAACTCCAAACTCTCCATACACTCCACTCCACTATCCCTCCACTAAATCGGCATTTTGATTTTCAAATTTCCTGAATTAGATTTTTTTTTATTTTCTCTTACCACAGGTAAAGCATTCATACTTTAACTTTAAGGGCATTTATTGTTTAATATAGAATATGTGAATTAGAGTTTATATGGGTGCTAGTGAGTATGATTGTTGAGTTTTTGTGGAGATTCAGAACATTAGAAAATCTTTGGATTAGCTGTTATATGATTTTGGTGAGTGTGAATACTGAGAAATTTAGTGGAAATAATGAATCTTGAAGTTTATTCTTGGTGTTATCTGCTAAATGTTTGATAAAATGTCCCAAAGAACAAGATGAGTTGATTTTGTTAGTGGAGTATTTAAATTTTGCTAGCAATTTTCTGTAGCTTATTTGTTTATTGATAAGTGATGCTTAGATGGATAAATTTTAAAACTTGCTAGCATGTTAAGCAATTGGGAGAGTTTATGTGCATTGGAATATATTGAATGTTGAGATTTCTTGTGGAATACCGTATATGTTCACATGCTGGAGCTTTTTGTGGATTGTTCTTTACATCGAATATTGAGGTTTATTGAGAATTATTGTTGCTTACATTGAGTTGTTGAGGTTTCTTGTGGAGTATTATATATATTGAGATGTTGAGGTTATTCTATTAGTATTATAAGTTGATTTTGGTGACTGAATGTTTGCTCTTGTGGTGATTATAGATTATTTCACTTAATTTTAAGAGTATTGAGCATTGTATTGAGGACTTGTGCTAAAAATTTTGTGGTTGAGAAATTTGGTGTTTTTTGAGGTTAATGACTCATTCTTAGCGAATTAAGTGTCTGATTGGATTTGACATTTACACTTATTCATAGTTAGTTTAAGAACGAATTATGCTTCTATTTTAAAATACTTCATTTTTATTCGATCTGAGTAACTCGAAACAAGTTTTCTTTTATTTGACTCTTATTGTAGGATGTCATTTTTTAGAAGGAAGCGAAATAGGGGAGATGGAGCTTCATCCTCTAGGCAGACAGAGTCGCCTCCCCTGCCACCCACTGTTGAGAGACTCCTCCTGACATTTGAGACGGAGGAGCAGTAAGAGAGATTACGCACTTTATGGAATAAGCCCTTTATTGGTTTGATGAGCATTGACTGGACTCTTCTCTAGAACTTTGGTGTAGATAGTGAGATTCGACGGCTGTTGTCTCGGCATAAATGGATGGAATTATTTTTTATTCAGGAGGAGGCATACATGCCTCTTACATTGGAGGTACTTTCCACCATACAGACTCCGGGAGGGCATATACACGACCATAGCGAGTTCGCCATATATTTCAGGGTGAACCGAGAAGTTTATCAGCTGAGTTATAATAGGATAGCCACTCTGATGGGTATCTATAATGAGAGGCATGCACGGAATTTACATCGGGGTTGGCCTTCTAAGGGCATCATTAGACACCAATTTTGGAGGGAGATTAGTATAGAAACTGGCAGTACAGTCCGAGCAGAGCGAAGGCATCAAAATTTTGACATCGAGAGTACCGCATTATTCACCGAGTCATTATGAAGTCTATCTGTGCTAGGAGAGATAGTCCAGGGTTAGTGGGAGAACTTGACTTGTTTTGTCTATACAGCATGATCCACGACTATTCCCTTCACCTTGGGTATTTAGTGGCTGACTTTCTACTAAATCAAGGTACACGAGCTAGGACAACAGCCATATACACAGGGCATTACATTACTCTGTTGATGCGGGGATTTGGAGTCTGAGTTTGGCAGGCTATGTCGCAGATGGAGCCGAAATGCCAGGTGATACCTATCAGTATGGGCACGTTTGTGGCGATGCGCTTAATGTCCCAAAGAGACTGACGATGGTACCAGTTTGTTGATCAGGATCAGGCAGGCCCAGCCACTGATGTCAATTATGACGATGATAATGAGGATGATGACGATGACCAGCCAGCACCGGCTCAACACGTCCCTCTAGCATCTCAACAGGAGCATTACCAGTATGCTCCTCCATCACCACATCAGCATGCTCCACCTCCACACCAGTTTGATCCTGAGAAGATGATGAGGATAGAGCAGTATCTTCAGCAGTTGGTGCTAGGGCACCAAGAGGTGCGCACAGATCTCAGGGACATCTGCGCAGCACAGGCTATTATGGAGTCCAGATTTGGAGCTTTAGAGACGCACGTGGACAGCATGGACCGGTACATATGATCATTTAGATTTCATGGATCGTCGAGTCACCATGATCAGGGCAATGACTCCAAGGGCTCGGATCAATAGGAGGCGGTTATCTCTATCTTTTTATCTTATTTCTTTTCACTTCTAATCATTTGCTATGTATTCCTTGATGTATTTGAGATTTAGTCCATTCATTTTGACAGTTTGAGTTTTGCTTAATTTGTTCTTAGTTTTCTTTTTATTTTTGATTATTTTTATTTTTTTCATTTTTACTTCTTTCTTTTGTTTTCTTCTTCTTATATAGAATTACAGGAGTTTCTTTCTTTGGATGGATGAGTTAAATGACGAATTAGCTCAGTAATTTTTCTACGAACGCGATTAAATCAGGGAAGCCCATTTCCTTTTCTTTTTGCCTTTACCCACTTTTTACTTATACTTATTGCGCTATTATATTTTGTGAATTGAGGACAATGCACGATATTAAGTGTGGGGTAGGGGTCACATTTTATTCATCATTTATAAAGGCAATAATTGTGGGGTAATATTTTTTTGAGTAAGTTTGTTGAATTTTGCTTGAGACTTGATATATACAGCTATTGTTTCATGGGTTAGATTGGCATGAATGGTCAGAATATGTGAACTACAGGTTAATACAGGTAAATAGGTTTGTCCAATTCCAAAAGTTTATTTGGTAAGGATCTAAACACATCACTGTAATTGAATATATTGTTGTTAATGTTAGTCGTAGCACAAAATTTTTAATCCCAGGAGCTCAAGTGAGATGGTATGGATCTCTCTTGGCTTAAGCAAGGTCGGGAATGTTTTCTCTTATGAATGCAACAGCTTTAAATGGGACTATAGCTAACCTTCCTTATAGAACCATTCAAAGCTCGAGCTTAGGACATATACTGATACATGGATTCGATAATTACTCCGCTGTTTATGAAATGAGTATTGCTATTAAAAAAAGAGAGATAAAAAAGAAGAAGAAAGAAAAAAGAAGCTAGAAAAAAAGAGAGATGAAAAAAAGAAATGAATATGCTTTATTAAAAAAAGAAGAAAAAGAGAGTAAACTTAGCAGTCGAATTTTCAATGTATTGTCGAAAGTGTGCTGTAATTGGTAAAATGAATCCAGAAACTTAATTAAATTTATTGAGAGTTAATAACCCTTGCAAAATGAATTGACGAGTTAGTCTGATTTATTTTACTGTATTAGTTTGTAGTTTATGTATGATGATTTGAAATGTTGGTTTAATGAATTGAAGTGATCGTTGTATGTTGATTGTTTCTTGTAGAGTTTGATGAATTTATTTTGAGATTGAAATACCCCCATATTAGAGCTAAGATTTTTGGTTGATTACATTCATACCTAAGTAGCCTAGTCTTTAACGAATCAAAAAGTGGATCTCGGTCCCACGAAACAAATCACTAACAAGTAGATTATTTAAATTGATATTAATCTATTATTGAGTGGGAGATATTTTTGTTTAAAAGACCTCATAACTAACCTTGATAAATATTTTCTTTGTAGAAGATGAAAATGAATCCGAATAACTCAAATTATTCCCTGCGCTGAATCCTTAAAAAGGATAAAATGGAAAGGCAAAGAAAGAAAAACTAAAAAGTTCCATAAGCCCATGTTAGAGGTCTTACCTCAACAAAAGCCTAGGATGGTTTTTTAGTCTGTTCCTTTGTACCTTTGCTACCATTGCCAAAAGAGTGGGCATTGGATGAGAAACTTTCCAATATTATTGGGAGGGAGGAAGGATGTTGTGAGAACATCTTATTCAGAGATTTACGTTATTGAAATAAATCTCTCTATTCGAACATCGTGGGTAATGGATACCGGATGTGGGTCTCACATTTGTTACAATGTGAAAGAACTACAAAATAGAAGAGTGCTTTTAAAGGGTGAGGTTAATCTCTGAGTCAAAAATGGAGCAAGAGTGACTGCCATAGAGAATGGAGACTATACTTTATGTATGCATTCGAGGCTAGAGATAAAGTTAACGGACTGTTTCTATGTACCTGTAATGAGTAGGAATATTGTTTCAATTTTAGCCTTGGACAATTACAGTTTTAATTTTCTTATGGAGAATAACAATATGAGTATTCGTCATAGAAACGTGTATTATGGAAGTGGAATCCTTTATAACAGTTTGTATGTCCTAGACTTGCCAAGTTGTGAGCCTATTTTTAATGTAAAGAATAAGAAAGCTAAGTCCGATGAACTTAATCTTTCTTACTTTTGGCATTGTTATTTAGGACATACAAGTGAGAAACGCTTGCAAAGACTCCACAAAGATAGAGCTCTTGGGTCTTTTGACTGGAAATCATTAGACACTTGCAAATCATTTATTTGCAAAAAAATGACAAAGAATTCTTTCAACAAGAAAGGAGAGACAACTAGTGGATTATTGGATCTAATACACTCGGACGTGTGTGGACCATTAAGTACACAAACTAGAGGTGGTTACAGCTACTTCATCATGTTCATTAAAGATTATAATTGGTATGGCTATATCTATCTAATAAAGCATAAATCAGAAACCTTCGAGAGGTTTAAGGATTTTAAGAATCAAGTAGAAAACCAATGGGTAGACATATCAAAGCTATTCGATCAGATCAAGGTGGCGAGTATATGAGCATAGAATTTGACCAATATATGCAAGATTCTAGTATAGCACCACAAATCACACCTCAAAAAACACCTTAGTGGAATGGTGTGTCTGAAAGGAGGAACTAAACCTTGTTAGACATGGTTGGATCAATGATGAGTCCAATTGGTCTTCCAATATCATTTTGGAATTATGCCCTAGAGACTGTGGCTTTTTTTGCTTAACAGGTCTCTTACTAAAGCATCTAAAAAGACAACATATGAAATATGGACTGGGCAAAAACCCAACTTGTCTTTTCTAAGGGTCTGGGGATGCGAAGCACATGTTAAAAGGCTAACATGAGATAATCTTTCATTCAAAATAGATAAATGCTTATTTGTAGGGTATCCTAAAGAAACTAAGGGATAAATTTCTACAATACTAGTGATAACACCATTTTTGTTGCTCGAACTACTATCTTTTTAAAAAAGAATTCATTTTTAATAGAAACTGTGGGAGTGGTGTACAACTTGGAGTTGTGCAAGAGGATGTGGATGCACAAGTTCTTGAATAAGATAGTGAGGAGATGGACTCAACTCTGTAAGAAGTTGTAGAATAAGAGCCCATTACACAAGTACCTAGAAGATCAGGTAGGATATGTGAAGAACCCAAAAGGTACGAGTTCATTATGACTGACGAACATGATATCATGATCATTGATCATGATGAACCTGCTTCTTACCAAGAGGCCTAAAAAATTCCTAATTCAGAAAAATGGCAAGAGGCCATGAAATTTGAAATGCAATCAATGTACGATAATCAAGTTTGAGACTTGATTGATCCATCAGAAGGTGCTAGGGTAATTGAATGCAAGTGGATTTTCAAAGAGAAGGTGGGAGGTATCTTCAAAGGTAGACTAGTGGCAAAAGGTTTCAAAGAAGTTCATGGTATTGACTATGAAGAAACATTCTTGTCAGTGGTTATGCTCATATCTATTTGACATTGTTTGCCATAGATGCATACCTAGAATATGAGATATGCAAAATGGATGTCAAAATGGCTTTCTTGAATGGAAAACTTCTCGAGGATGTTTACATGAAAGAACCTGAGAGATTTATTGATCTAAAATATCCTAATAAGGCATGTAAGCTTAAGAGGTCCATTTACGGACTTAAGCAAGCATCCCAAAGCTGCAATATTTATTTTAATGATTCCATTAAGGAATTTGGATTCACCAAGAATGATGATGAGCCTTGTGTATTTTATAAGTTCAGTGGGAGCATAGTAGTATTCCTTGTGTATATGTCAATGACATCCTGCTTATTGGAAACGATATTTCTGTTGGATTTCCTACGTGTTTTTAAAACTTTTGGCAGCGGAAAACACATCAAGAACACGCAAGGGACAACCAAGATCAACATAAAATCTACTTAAAACATGCAAGACACAATCGGTTGAAATAAAGATGACATAAAAAGTGAAACTTTACGAAGAAAGATCATACCTTTGTAAGCTCCTTCCTTGGCCGATTGTTCTAGGGCTAAAATCAGTTAACTACCACCTTAGAGTACTCCAAGCTGACCTCTATGACACCAATTAAGAATCCCAAGTGTGATCCCTCTACAGAAATAACACACAGATTAGCAAAATCGTGTACTAGCACAAGGGAAAAACGTATCCGTTAGTTCTGTCAGTTTCGGATGAGAGTCTGATAAAACAGAGAGCACTAGGATGATTATATCATACAGTCAGCCCCTAAAACTCACTTCACTCTTAAGAGAAGACCAAGAAATCACTAAGTTTGATTCCCTTGAGGGGCTCACGACAATGGGATGGTGTTTGAAGGTGACGGCTTGCAAACTCTCAAAACTAGGTCATTTTCTCTTTCATAAAGCCTTTAAAAAAAGAGTTGTGCTAGGGTTAAACATTTAACACTCCTAATCCTTTTAGGACTTGTTAAGTTTGATTTTAAACAAAATCTTTTCAATTTAAATGCCCCATTGCCGTGTTCCAATGTGAAGATAATTAAGATTTTGAATCTCTTAAATTATCTCACATTATCCTTATGTCTTAATTAAGACATACCCTTGTCTTAATTTAAGACAAAGCTCCTCAATTCTCTCTCTCTTATTAGTTCTTATTTAAGACATCATATTTAATAAATAATCTTTGTCTTAAATTAATATAAGAAATATTTCTCATCCATCAAGGGCCCAATTACTAAAGTTGGCCCAAATGCACAACCCGGTCCAATGACTAGATTTTGACCTAAGGTGAAAAACCAAAATTACCCAATTAGGTTTTTGCCATCTGTGTGCTATCTGTAGGACTATTTAATAAAGGTAATGAGTTTAATAACTCATAAATTATAGGCGGTCTGTAGTAAGACACTATGGCCATCCTAAATTAAATAGCTGACGAGCGGTGTCAACAGTCCTACTGCAACTCAAATAAATCCTTCGACCTAGATATCTTGATTTAGCATAAGGCATGTCGCTAACACCCTTATTTAAAGCTAAATCACTTTTCTTGATCTCTATGGAAAAATTGATAAGTTCGAATAAATGACTTAATCATTTCATTCGGGTGCGGCCACACTCATTCCAATCTTGTCTATCAAGCGGCCAGTGATATCATCTCTCATTGAGAGGGTCAGTCCCTTCACTTCACTCCTTCTCTCAATCATGATTCGTAACATACCCAATCATACCCATACTTGTCAACCTTTTACGGCCACATTAGGCGTATGTCAAAGTACACTAAAATTCACAACAAGAGACAGTGATTTCCAGTTTAAGGATAACATTTGACATTGCAAATGGTGATCGTTCTCCAAGTATAATGCTCTACATTAGACCTATGCACTTCGCTAGATATCCTGAATATCTATGACCCGTAGAACATGATCATCTACAAAGTACATACTAGTCTTAATTCATTTCTATTCCCATAGAAACAAGCGACTAGGGATATTTAGAATGTTAATCTCATATCTTCCAGGTTCTACTA